>VXAV01000492.1:37145-49040 GCA_013399715.1 Alectura lathami | reverse complement strand
AAAAAAAAAAAAAAAATCATATAAACATTTTAGTCTTCCCCTTAGTTCTAACAGCAAATTCATAAACAAAATGCTGTACCTGACCAAGTGACTAACAACTGAGTGCTCCAGACAGGCAGTTGCTGGCTTTGCTTGTAGGGCCAAAATCTGCAGTTATGGTAGCAACATATTTCAGATATTGATACATCGGGCAAGGTGGATAAAGTGTTTTTCAGAGCATCTGGTTCTTTGGATGGATGGACACACAGATGGAGAAGTTCTGAGTGGCTGAACATTACTGAGGTTATTCAGCAAGCTGGCACAAATTTGTTTCTCCACCAGGAAGCCTGCAGTACTGCTGTAGGCCATTACAAGTGAACACTTGGAACTAAAAGTACAGAAGGTAACTGGGGAATACAAGGAAAACGACATTAATTAATATTATTTTTAGATGATTAACTTTTTAATTAAAATTCCAGTGTAGGTAGCTACAGAGGAAGTTTAGACATCAAGGAGAAGTAGGAAGTGATGCAAAAACAACTTACTCCATTTGCAATTCAAATGAAAATGTGCAATTTTTTTTTTTGCAATTTATATTTTTAGAAATTAGGAATCTTATCCTACAAACACAAAGCATTACAGCAAGAAAAAAAAAAAAAATTGCAGTTTTACTCAACAGTAGCTGTTGCAAGATAGTGTATGCTAAATTATACTCAAACAAACAAAATGTTGAATTACTTACCTGTTGAATAACTTATTGAATTACCCTCCTGCAGAAGGATGTCTGCTGCTGTAAAGGAGGTATTTTATCCCCCCATCCCTTCTGCACTACTAATTCATTAATTCCCTGGTTCGTGGCTGTTTTTGTTTTTGTACTTCAGCTATATAATTTAGCATAGTAGAGAACTGAGACTGGTAAGCAGTAAGTAACTGATAATATATCCGGTAACTTCAACATTTCCTGCTTTAGAACATATGTAAGCACAGAATAAAACTGCACATGTAGCTATAACCAAGTAAGCTGGTTTAAATTTTAGGCTTTGTCTATAGACAGAAAAGAGGATGGTGCTCTGAACTGATTAATGTCTAGTGAGGACAGAAGGATGAACTTGTTTTATAGCACATTGTATGACTGTGGAAAAAGAAACTGGATTTTTATACTGCCTGAAACTCGTCACTTGACAGTTGAGTATTTTATTAATCGGTTCTACATAAATGATGACATTTCTTTTCATTTTTTATTCTTAGACTTTCTATACAGGTCTTTTAAGATATAACTCCACTTGCAATAACTATAAGGTTATTCTGTCCTCAAGGCGGAAGTAGTAAGACACTCTTCAGTTTCCACTGGAGCATATGTAATGTAGAGGAAGACAGTGTTTCCAGTGAACTGAATTCTTCAGTGTGGAAGAGAGTCCTAGTGAACAGACTTTTGCTCATTTACTCCCTGCAGAGAAATGACATTTGTTCTCAACAGCAGTTTCTCTTGAGAGGACCAGTTATTGGCTTATGTCACAAGCAGTCTACCGTTCTTCGGTGATACATTCCTCAAGGCATACATGGATCACTTTCAATACTCAGTGATCCAAATTCAACTCCTATTGATTGTATGATTGTGCCGTGGTTGCGAGAACAGAAATTGTTCTTCTGTATGTGTTAAAGTTCACTTGGTTTCTTTCTGATGCAGTGCTCATACATGCTTCTTCCTCTGCTTGTTGCACATGTGTGAGTATACACACGTGTACATATATATGCTTGTATGAATACAAGGCTTCAGTGGCTTTTTAGTTCTAACTGGTTGGCTTTAATTCTCTCCATCCAGCCATCTCCACAAACACGGATTTGCAGATCCCCTCCAGGGAATCAGGGCAGCAGAGGCTCCATTTCTTACCCACTGCAGCTGACTTCAGGGTAAGCAGCAGACTTTATTGCTAACTTTTTGTGAGTCTAAGGATGATGAAATAAACCAAATTCAAGACCTGTGGAGGGGAAAAAATTACAATGAAATGTACAGTAAAAATTATGAAAATGAGATGGGTATCTCCCCACACCCTTTGTGTCTCGTAATACAGAGGCACTGTTGACATTAATCCCTTTAATTTTTATTGCTTCTTGAATAAATCTTAAATTCCCTCACCATTTAATATTTAAGTACTTTTCAACTTTTGAAGGAGCCTTAGCTGAGATAAACTCCACAAATATACAGTAAAATAATTAAATGCCATGGTACCTTCTGAGGTGGGCAGGCCTCATTAACTCAGCTCGGGCTGTGCAGCTAAACATCAAGAATACACACAGTAAGATACAATCAGCCAGAACTCAGTGTTGACTGGCACTGGCACTCTTAGTTTTGAGGTACATTTGTACTGTAACAGTGCTGCACCAGGAATGAGTACAAGAAGGGAAAAAATACAATCTCAGTCAAAGAATGGGGAAACAATCCACTGAAGAACTTAGTGCAGCCTGGACGCAAGGCTTATTTTAGCTTTCCTGGTTAAATATATTAAGCCAACTGTTCTGGTGCTTTACACAGTACATTAAACAACTTAATCATACTGTCCTGTCTTGCATAAATAATTTAGCATTTGTATTCTTGGAGCAGATATGTTTTCTTCTTTTGCTCTGTTTTAGTTCTTCTTCAGAATACAAATTCTGACTCATTTCCATTTTTTCCAGACCTGACACTACAAAAGTTTTGTTTTCCTGTTTATTTTTTTACCTTCTAGTCCAAAAATTGACTGTTTTGAGGACCGCTGCTGTATTTTTCCACTGAATATTCCCTTTGTTGCTGAATATTTGCTAGAATTACTGAGCATCCTTCTGGAAGGGGGTTGTTCTGGGACAATATCTTTGAGACAGAAGGGCTTGTAATTCTTTTTGAATTTTACTAAAAACTAATTGCTTTCATGCAGAATTAATTGCCATGCTTTCACAGGTAAGTATTCATTCTGGATGTACGCATCAAAGAAAGCCTATAAAGATGTAACTTTTAAGATCGAAATGTAATGTAATTTAATAAAAGCTGTAGTTGTAAACAAATACTAGCATGAGTTAAAATTAGTGGATTGCCACTACTGAATTTGCTATGCTCCCCAGCTGTACCAGGTATCCTGTATCTTACAAAACAGGAAACAAAAACAGACCTAGAAGTCTCTAAAAGAGGACTTCTTGTTTTGTAATTTTCACCTTGACTGTTAAGTATTTGAGGAACTCTGCAGGTAGGAATTTCACAAGGTTCCTGAAGATTTTCCCCAGGCAGTGGTCACTGCTGGCCAGCTGAATGTGAAAATTCAGAGGAGCAGTAGCTTGGGAAGTCTTCCCTGATCTATCTGAAAATGCCATTGCAAGGACTCTTCTGACAGAATGTTAGTGTATGCCAGGATCATGATTTTTATCATTATTTATTTATTTGAACATTCTCTCTGTGTAGCAAGAGGGAAGCAAAAGATGAAGCTGGGAACTGTGTAACAGGTTTGACATTCATTTTGCAGTGCTCCTTCGCTGTAATGTGCTATACAAGTAAACTGCTGACTAACACTTACAATTTTGCATTTCTTGCATGCATACTAAAGTGAATGTTATGTGGTAGTGTCTGAAAGTGGAGCCTCTTAAAACAGAAGGATTTCAAATTAGAAAGAATTGCCTGTAGATTTTGGTGTTTAATCGCAGCCTCCTTGGGAGTTTTGCAAAAACAAACCAAAACACCAGCAACTTGCTAACATCATAGAAATTAACACAACATGTTCCACAAAGACTCAAGGAAACTGTCTGAAGTTCTAACATAAGTAATGCTTGAGGAAAATCTTCTGCAAACACTGCAGGATACTGCAGATTGCAGCACTGGAATCTATTCCATTTTATTTTAGCTGACAGTACTATCTAGTGCGCTACTGTTATTTTTCCTCAGATTCTGTCTTTGTGTGCTACACAAAAGAAAGCATGTTTTTGTTATATTGCCTTTACTGTGCCAGCAAACATGCAGAATAAGAATGACTGATGTTCTGTGAGATTTCCTATCTTTCATGATATGATTTCTTTAACAGCCATTCTTACTTTTCGTTCTGCTTATCTTTTGTACTTAATGAAATTCATCATTTCACATCTTTTCTTATTGCCATTCTTCACATTTTCTACTTTCTCTGGCTTAGAGAACAGTACTGTTGTAACAACCACGATTAAGAATGAAAAGCAATAGAGAGCTTTAATTATCCTTAATACAGAACTACGTTGTCATAGCAGGTATTAGCAAACCTCTAACGGAAAACTGCATTCTCTTTTATCAGGTCATCATTAAGGAAAGCCTTGGGTCTGAGGGTCTTCCCTCCTTCTCCCTGCCACCAAAAAAGGCGGCACGTGCATGAGTTAGGCACAGCGAAGTTTGCAGTCTTGTCCATGGACAGTATTTGGAAAGAAGAGATCGCTTTCATTGTTTGTCAGTTCCTTGTTTCCTGTGCTAACAATGCCCAAGAGGAAGACATTCGCAGGGGTAAGATTTTAATGCTGTCTGTTGACTGATAGGAGCATCTCCATCACATTTGCTTTACATAAGCCCCTTTATAACCATAATCTCACAGTGATTTTCAGTTTGTTGCACAGAACTTTTCTGTCGATAGAATAATTAAAATTGCTTAGCCTTTTTATCTATGAATCATGCTTTAAACTGGACTGAATTGATGTAGAGTTTGTTATAGTGGAAAAGTGACAGTATTTACACTGAGGAGGTTAAAAAGCCCAACCTCCAATTATAAAGTTCTTTACTACCCCCAGGAGATCACTACCTGCATGGAGAAGCCCCAGCAAAGGGTGGCAATGAAAATGAATGATCTGAAATTATTTTTATAGAAGTCACACAGGGGTAGAGTAAGGAATAAATTTAAAGTCTCGTGAGTCCCAGCCCAACACGTCTGCAGTGAATTCTGCTGTTCTAGAAGTCTCATTACTTACACTAGAAGAATGTAAAAGTTGGGTTACACACATTGTGCCCTGTTTAAAAATGAAAACCCCACACCACTTTGCTGAAATCTAATGAACCTTCACCATGTCTCTGATCACAAGAAATTCATGAAGGACAAAATTTCATCTATGTTATCATTTATTAGTTATCTCTTCTGAAATAAAGGCATCTAGAATCTAAAGCCATGGGAGAGGAGTAAGAACTCACCAGCAGAGACAGCAACAGGAACGTATCAAATATGTGTAAGAATAGGGGTGTGAGTGATTTTGCAGGTTTCTTTCAGGTTTCCTAGTGCTCAAGATTTGCAGAGTGTTTTTGTTGTTGTAGTTGATTTTTGTGGACGGAATACTGACTTTTGTGGCTTTTTTTTTTCAATTAATTGTTCTTCAATTGATAAAGATCCTGTTATGTATTCAAACACTACGCTCAGAATTTTTCATCTCTTCCCATTTTCTTTCTCCTTGAAGATAATCCCTGGCATTCGCAGTATGGCTGTATTTTAAGTCATTTTTCAGAAATCAGGAGAGTAATGTTTGGTGATTATATTGCTATAATAATTCTGCAGAGAACACTTTAAATTGTAGAAAGAATTGCAAATGTTTTGTAATTCAAAAATTACACAGGCTTACTAAAATAACTTTAAAAAAAATCACTTAAAAGTATAATTCTTTCTTAAAAGTTCCAGCACCTATTCTAAAGCACAGTCAATAGAAACACTTTCATCAAAAGCACTTACTTGGGGAAAAAGATCTGGCAGAGGCTGGGTAGATTAACAGTCTAATACAAAATGTGGAAAAGCTTGTCTACATCTCATTAATGCCATCTTCTCCCTTTGTCTCATTTTTTCCCTGAAGGCCAATCTGTAAGTACAGATGACTGGAAAGTAATTTGAAGCTGGCTGACAGTCTATAGAAAATCATCCTGCACATCTAAAGTTTATATGGAACAAATAATTTTAAAATTACTTTTATTACTCCAGCAAGATCAAAGGACACTTCACAAACAGACTCTAGGATAATCAGAGCTTAGACTATTCAGAAATGATCACTTTCTTAACTGAAATCGAGACACAGCATTTTGCATCATGTGACCCACATAAAGCTCTTTTTTTAAGGAGGAGCTTTCCCATTTACTAGTATATCTGAAGATCTTTATGGCATACAATTTTGATGGATACATTAAATAACTGGGATAGATGAACATGGAGAATATTCATTTTATGCAGCTGGAGATGGCCCTACTCATCCACAAAGCATGTTTGAAAAGGAACAGCTTTAACAGACAAATCTGTTAAACATTTCTCTAACATTTCCTCTGTGCCTCCCTTTTGAATATCACAGTGTACTATGCTAACAGATAAGGATTAAAAAACAAGAGAGAGATCTGGATGTTAGAATACAGTGGGAAAGGGTGGCATTCAGAGACAGGTCTGTTTCTTGCCACATGGAAAAGAACATAACCAAACCAGAGGTCTGCCAGGTAACTAATTGGTCATGTAAGTGTACAGCAGGCAATGCTGGCTGCAAGCATTGTGAGCACAAGGTGAAGGGAAATACATGGCCATGCAACTGCTCCTCTGTTACTAGACTGGAATGAAAGGAGATGGAGATTTTTGCACATCTGCTTTCAAAATCCAGGCAGCCCACAGAGAAGAGCTTAAAATATGCTAGATTTTAATTAATCACGGAGAGTGTTTCTTGCTTAGTGCTTAGTGTATGTGTCTACAGCCCTCAAAGATTTTTGGTTAAAAAGGAAAATCAGAAAAAAAGCCTATTGCTGAAAATAAGACTAACACTGCAGAATAGGGGTTGATCAGATGTGATGTAAAGGTTATTGAGTTTGTAAGTGTGTGATCTCCCTCTCTCTCACTCACACACCCCTAAAATGAAAGTGGCAAACCTTTGCAATTACAGTTTGCCAGGATTTTTTTCAAGATTATTTTCATCAGAACATGACAATTTATTAAAAGGCATTAAAAAAGGCCAGGTTTTGATAAAAATTCAGAAGGAAAGTTATTTCAAGTCCATCATGAAGCCCTGATATTGAGAGACCTGGCAGTGTTGTTCTTGTTCATTTAGGGTTTAGAAGAGCATGGTCTTAGCTATGGTTACGTGGCTGTTCCTGTCTTTTCCCTCAGAAAACTTCAGGTTAGTGGCAACACGGAAAGGCAGTAAGGAAAAAAAAGTTCTGCATAATGTTCTGCAGCGATCCATTTTAACCCCTCCGAACTCTGTCACCCTCACTTGTTATCACTACCTCAGTTACTTATTGTATAGCAGTTTTATTTTCAAAATTGATCCTTACCAGTGAAAATGGCCATTTTATGAATGAACAGGGAAGTACCCAGTGAATACAAAGATCACTGAGGCCTGAAATGGCCATTCACATAAAGTCCTAGTGGTAGTCTACTTTTGTATTAACTGTAAAATGCCTTCCCCTTCCCTACCTTTGTTCATTCTCTCCAAGCAGATTTGCTCTGTATGTTCTGAAGTTTTGATTTTTGAGTGTTCTCAAGTTTTTCTTGTGGAATCAAAAGTCAATTCCATTACCTTTGTGTCTTACTATAAAAATCATATTTGTGACTGGGGAGAGCTCCACTCTTTCATTAAGAATGCAGTCAAAGTCGAGTGCCAGCACAGACTGGCTCATTAGACCACTGCAGCGATGAGCTTCTCTCTTGTTTTAGGCAAGAGGCAAATAATAGATTCAGCTATAGATTTTCCTCTTATTTCATCTTTCTTAGATATCTTTATTTTCAGAGGGAATCGTAATGCCTTTACACTGATAAAAGTCAAAGTGAAAAATACTGGCAAAAAGACTTGGTCATTGCTTGAAAGCACCTACTGTTTGCCAGCTACTGAATTTTTGTCACGTCTCTATATATTTTAAAAGATTGAAAGCCAGGCCTTGACATGTATAAATTGGTACTGATTTGTTACTCAGTAGCTGGGATACATTTGTGTTCCAATAGACATCCATTCCATACCTCACAGCTACACTGCGCCTAGCTTTTCAGTTATAGAATGGCAAACTCATTTGAATGCATCATGGCTAAAGGTACTCCGCCTCTTTTCCTATGGACAACAAAAAGATGTTCTTATTTATCTTAAAAAAACAAAACAAAACAAAAATACCACAACAGATAACTTGCAGAATTAAACCTTCCTGCTTTACATCATAGAAGTCATACAGCCTTTCTGTCAAAAAAACAAAATTTTGATAAAGAACACTTTTAGAGATTTCTTAGAATATTACTAACAATAACAACAACAACAACAAAACAACCATATGCAGATGCTGAAAAGTATCTGAGATACTCTGTATTTACTACAGAGTTGTAATAGCATACTTTCAAGGTGGCAAGGGGGCCATAACAATGTATATTTCTTCTTCAGTGGAGAGAGAAATAAATGCCATTATAAAAGCAGACCCAGGAGCATACTTTATTAGCCTCTTTTACTATTTCCATACTTAATTAGAATATAAAATGAGATAAATAACTAAAAAAGCTCTGCTGACACAGAGTTCTAAAAGTCTGTGAAAGAAAATGTCAGTATTAAAACTGTGGCAGGTTTCCAGCCATGGTATCAACAATGAGGAATTCGTAACATTTTCTATGAGTGCAAAAACTTCAGCAGTGGCTATGCACATTTCTAGGCAAAGACTATCAAATGGTGTTGGATAACTCCTTTCAGGATTTAAAGATGTCCACAGGCAATACAGCTGATGGATTGATACAACTTATTTTAAGATGAATTTAGAAGCTTCTTTAACCCTCGGTTGCTGCTTTCTTCATTCTTTCTCTCCATTACATATGTCATGGAGCACCCAGACACAAACACAATGTGAAAGAAATGTATAGATATGAAGCATACCCTTACAACTGAATAGCTAGAAAGAATTTTAATGACCTAAACTCTCTTTTGAGATTCTAATTAATCTCTTTTTTTGGAATATCTGGATAATGAAGAAGACATATGATAAATTGGCAGACTTTTTATTCTTTGTTCCCCTCAAAAAACAAACTAACAAATAAACCAAACTAAACAATAAAGATTTATAAAATAAAGTGGAGTTCGGTTGCAGTGAGATTTGGCAAGTGTTCCTGACTGCCACAGCACATTTGTAGCTAAAGAGACAGTGCAGATTCTATAAACATCCAAGCACAGCCAGGTTTCTCTTGATGTTTGTAAATTAATCTTGCTCCTCTCTCATAAAAATCCCTGTAGCAGAAACAAGTATTCAGCAGTTCTGTGACAGGAGAGGCGATTATTCTAGAAGCACAAATATTTTTCTTCAAATGATCTCGTTGACAAGAGAAAAACAATGCTGGAGTCACTCAGAATGCAGAATGTTTCTTGCGACATGACCAAAAAAAAAAAAAAAAAAACACCTTTACCTAACCCTTGCAATTTTAATGTGCTGTGTTTCCATGGAGGAGAAAAAAATATATAAAATGTCATTTCCATGCCAACTCCTATCTTTATTTCTCAAAAATATTCAACTACAGGTCAGTTCTTGCAGGCAATTCCACATCAGATGAAAGGCTCAAAAATTTGCTTTTTTCCCAACTTTGACCAGTCTTCGAACTGACATCCTTCTTGGTTTAAAAGTTTAAAACTGTTGTTACAAGTTTTCCATTACAGCAGAGGATAAAAATAAAAATCTCCATATGTCTTGTGTAAGATTTTAGCTGTAGCCTCCTGAATTAGATCACCTCAAAATTAGATTGACGTTATTAATTTAGTTTTAAGTACTCTGATCTTGGAGTCTTGTTATGAAGCATTACAATTTAAGACCAGAAAAGAACACAATTCATCTGCTTTCAGAAAAATGGTAGATGAGATCAGTAGAACTGCTTTAATAAAGTTTAATCAAAACAGGAAGTACGTTGAAGTTTTTGCAAGTGTTTGTCCATCAGTGCTGACTGAGAAAGGTGCTCAAATGCAGGCAGTGGTCTCTTCCTACTTTCAGCAGCCTTCTCAAAATGGTTGGCAGTCCTACCAACACGGAGTCAAATGAAATGCCTATGATTCCAAAAATAGCAAAAAAGCCCCCAGACTATGCCAATCCCCAAATCCATGCATCTATGCAGTACAGCTACAAGCCCATGTCCCAGCTGCAGCAATCACAATCTCACAAAGATGTATGGAGAAGAGAGAGGGAGATGGAGGGATGTTTTAGCTTTGAAGTGCGTGCCTTCAAATGAAAAGTCAGACATTCTGCAATTTTGCCCCTTTTGCATTATTTTAAATGTAATGCTGTTTACAAATACGCAAAAATAAAACTGCTTATTAAGCAATACACTTTCCTCTAACTTCATACAGTGGACTGAACATATAAATAATCTGTAATTACTCTTTTTTTTTTTTTTAGTGTCTGGACACCTAAAAATTCTTGGATGTAAAGCATTCCATGTCAGGAAATAAGAAATAAAGACTCACCAGGAAAATAATAAACTTGCATATTTGGACAGTGGTAACATGTTCTTAGTAAGTCCCATTCGCAGTGTTAAAAAGCTGTAATGCAGTCTTTAGTTTTAATTTTTAAGGCATGAAGGTGTTCTTTAGTTAGCTCTCTGCAAGTGTCCAGTGCAAAGCCAAAGGGACGTAGACACTGTCCTTACAAAGCTACATTGGTGACTTCTTACAAATGGGTTTCAATGTAAATTTCAGTCTCTCAGTTACTTTCATCTTATACTGAAATCAGTTTCAGAAAAGAAAAAATAAAATAAAATTACAAAGTATTAATATTTTAAAACATGATTTTGGTGGATAACATTGAAAAATGAATAAAACTGTAAAATGAGCTAGAGAAAGAAAGCAACATTTTCCTCTGGTAAATCCCTCCTAGGTATTGATTGCTATTTCTCTTAAAGGAATTTTGTTAGGTATCTTAAAGAAACTGTCCTTTGAGCATAGAA
Source organism: Alectura lathami (assembly GCA_013399715.1). Lineage (NCBI taxonomy): Eukaryota > Metazoa > Chordata > Aves > Galliformes > Megapodiidae > Alectura > Alectura lathami. The sequence continues at coordinate 38,184 of VXAV01000492.1, read as the reverse complement.
CCAGCAGAGACCAATTAGGACACGGAACATTCTCCAGTCACTTACATTAGATAATCACAACTAAAATATTTTTAGTTCCGCTTAGGAAACCGGATCATTCCGGAAATTGCATAGTCTGCTCCATGTTCCTACACATGAATGGGCAGAAGACTGACAAGAGCTAGCATTTATTGGTAAAATGCTTCCTATGTCCAATCAGAAAATATGCAAATATATAAAATCTTTCCCTGTCCCATGCTTAAGTTATCTGAAACAACTCTCCACTTACATCTTTAGATGTTAAGTCAGTTTTAATTATGTTTCACTTACGAAATCAAGAGACCTCTCAAAACTCCAATGAAATACTTGAAAATAAATCTCACAGAAATACAAAAATTAAACTTGTGTAAGTTAGTATTTCTTTCACTGAAGTTATAAGCACCAAAGTTACTTAGAATCTGTAACATATGAATCTTAGATTATGATGCTCTGCATACAGTTGAAATTATTTGGCAGAGAAACATTTCCTGTTTACAGAATTCCCCATATGTTTTGAAAATCACTTGGAGGAAAAATACCATGTTAGGACAATAATTGAAAAGGATTAAAAAAAAAAAAACCCACATTGTACTTTCATCTGCAGCACCAGCAAAATGGTAAAACAGGTCACCATCTCTTGGGCAGGGGCAAAGTAGGCAGTCCAACTCTTTCAAGAGATAATTTGCCTGCTACTTTTTACCAACTCTAAATACAGACTCTGGAAAAGAGTGTGTTTAAATTCTTTTTCCTGTTTCCTAAACTAGATTCTTCTTACTGTGTTCCTCCCTGAACTTTATTCTGTCCTTCCTAATCTTTATTCTGTCAATGGCAGTCAATGTCTCCTGGGTCCCCCACTTCCCCTCCTGAAACTTCAGACTCCTCTCAGCCCTTTTTACTCACCTTCATATCTGCAGTCCACTTGAATTCTCAACCTTGAACTTCCATTCCTAACATTTCTGCTGTTACTTTTCTCCATTCCACCCCATTTCTCAAGAGCACAGTCGACTGACAGTGCAAAAAA
>VXAV01000491.1:0-37617 GCA_013399715.1 Alectura lathami | reverse complement strand
TGGTTCTGGGCACCCGTTCCATGCCGCCTTGCATGTTTCTGCACCGGCACAAAAGTACAGTATCTCATGGGGTATGGCTGTTTGGTCTTCTGTTGTTTGCTGAATTCTGATTTAATTTAACTTTGTCCCTTCCTCAAACAGCAGACAGAGAAAACTAAAGAGGAAGCGCCCTGTGGTTCCTAGCTCCCCATGCTTGTGGAATCATCCGTTCCTTTGGAGGGACTGAGAAATTATTTATCATCGTTAATATTTAGGGTAAAAATTAGCTTGGCCTAGGGCAGTTCTCCAAACTACCCAAGACCTTGATCTCACTGATGCAGGCTTTGCAAAGTACACTGGTGCTGTACTGTACAAAGTACACCGGCACCTCTGGCTGCTTGGTGGCACCCGCGTTGTGGGTACGCAAGGCTGAGTTTTCTGCTGGACAGTGTTTCCCATCAGTTGCTCCCGCTGCCTCTGATTCATCCGTCCCCGTGTCCCCGCTCTGGCCGTGCAGCGTGGCCGTGCTCCTGCCACCACGTGTCCTGGTACCGGGGGCTGGAAACCTCGCAGGGCAAAGAGTGGGCAGGAATATGTGTTGTGTGCTTTGGCTTTGTTATGGATTATCCGCAAGGGAAGAGACAAGAAGTGCATGGAAACATAGCACTCATAGCACTCCTTAGTCTGTTTTTCTTTTATTGCTTTTTTTCCTCCTTGCTCTTTTCACTGTAGTAATACAGTGTTTGCACCCTGTACAAGTTCAGTCTGAGGTCTGCAAAATTCCTCCCTGATGCTCAGCAGAGACCGCGTTAATGCTCATTGATAATAGGAAATATGACAGGACGATAAGTTATTGCCCTGCTGAGATTCACTCCCTTAAACCTCAGGCCAGCCCTGCTGGAGATGTTTTGCTATTCCGAGTGCGCTTTTGCGAAGGCTCCTGAGGGGGCGGAGAGGTGGCAGGAGATGAAGGGAGATGAACCTGGGACAAAAGGGCCAGTCTGAGAGCACCCTGTGACCTGGTGCCTGGGCAGGGCAGCACAAGGGGTACTCATTCTCCCGCAACGCTGCCAGCACCCTCCAGCCTCTCCTCTCGTTTAATGGCCCTCGTTTTCCAGCCTTCACGGTATCGTGGTTTCAGCAGGGAGCTTTACTTTGAGGCTTCCTGTATTACCTCACCCTACAGGATTTTTTTGTTGCTTCCCAGTTGTCTGCTGCAAAGAACTCAACAAAGTATTTACAAGTTCTGCAGCTGAGCTGACACCTGAGGTTGCTGGTTTATTGGGCAGTTAATTCCTGCCATGCTGGCACCACCTTCACGTGAGCCTGAGCTTGCAGAGAGCCTGGGCTGCCATCTCTGATGCGAGCAGTTGCTTTCATTTCAGTGGGCACTGATGCAAATGCCAGCAGTCACATTCTGAAGGCTGGAGCTTGTAACTTCTTGCTTGTCAGAGGTGAATAAGGGAGACGGCAGCGTTGTGCAGGGATTCCTATTTCCCTGACACAGAGGAGTCGTGTGAAGGATGAGGTCTTATTTCCCTGGAAATCTGTAGCCCGAACCTGGGTCTAAACAACATCTAAAGCATGTAAGGGATGCAGCTCCTCTCTCTCCCAGGCAGGTTTGTTTAGGAAACTGCTTTTAACCCGTTGCAAGGGCTGCTTTCAGCTGTACCCCGAGACCGTAACCGAGCACACAGCGGAGCCGGTGCCCTGCTACCACGGCGGAGGACTGCAGCCTTCACTTCCCTTCCTCTGCGGCTGACCCCGTGCAGCGCTGTGCCGGCAGCCCCGGTGCGGGTGCACGGTGCCCTGTGCTTGCTTTGGCAGGATTTCAGCTGGGGCAGGTGTTAGTTCCTTGGCTTTTATTTACATGGCTGCTGCTCCGCTCCCTCTTCAGCAGCGATGACTTAAAAATGAATTCCCGTTATTTCCTTCAAATACCTCCAGCTGCTGTAGATTTTCCTCTTTATCCTGCTGCTGATCTGAGCTCCCTGCGTCCTCCTCTGTCTACCTGGCATCTGCAGGGCAGAGATAAGGAAATACAGCATGCCAAGGCCTAACAAGGCACGCAGCTTTGAGCTGGATTTACAATGCCCATGTTACAGTGGGGTGGCCAAAGTATCAACAACAACAAGTAAATCGCTTTCTTCATGTACTGATGTGGTTTCTGAGGATCTAAACAGTCCAGAATATGACATACGCAGAGAACAGGTGCTTTAAATTCACAAGGGCTGCCCTTCTCTTTAGAGGGCTTAGGCTGCAAAATAGGGTACCGAGTTGTTAATTCAGAAAGGCTGGCTGAAGATGAAACTCTCTCCTGAAATGCGATACTCAGTTCTGTAGGCGCTGCTGCAGTTCCCTTCCTGGCGTTTTACCTCCTAACGTTGAGAAGTCAAAACCCTTCTATGGTTTCCAGCGTGAATTTGAGACTCATCTAGAAAACAAGACCTTTCTTTATTCTTTTTTACATCTTGGATGCGACAGTGTCTGTTACTGCAACCCTAAACCCCGGCCGAGCAGGTGGCGAGCGTGCTGGTGTGCGGGGTGCTGCTCCCAGCGCTGCTGGAGCCGGGTCCCCAGCCTGATCCTGAGCCTTGGTGCCCCTGCTGTCCAGCTGAGGTGCTTCATCCAAGTCTGGCTGCTAGCTGTGTGCGTGGTCAGGTCGTTTTGGCAACGTACCCGAGCGCCCCTTGCCAAGCAGCACCCATGCTGCCGCGTGGCTGGGGCTAGCAGCGTGTGCCTGGGTGACTCGCAGGGCTTTGGGGCCTGCGGTGGTGGCTCAGAGCAGGCTCTTGTTAGTGCTCCAGTCCCTCCTGTGAAATTATTTGGTGTTGTGCTTCAGCAGAGAGCAAGCATCGGATAATTTTGTCCTCCGATGGCATGAAGCTGGCTGTCAGCTGGCTGTGGAAACAGGCGAAGCCACGGGGCTGCTCCCTCTTGGCAAGCCAACAAGCCTCTGCCAGCTGTGCCACCGGACCGGCAGGTCATTAAATAAAAAGTGCCGCTGCATTTGTTGAGTGAAGTCATCGCAAGCAGCAGCTTCCCCTCTGCTGCACAGCTCTAAATGCCCTTTCCCCCATCCCGCTTCCTTCCCGCAGGATTACTGCCACCAGCTCACCTGCATCACAGAGAGGGAGAAGTTCGTGGTGCCCATCCGAGCCATAGGAGCCCGAGCCATCCTGGACTTCCCCGACCAGCTCAGCTTCTCGGTCTGCCCAGTCAAGCACAGCACCCAGAGAACTCTGCTGGTTCGCAACGTCGGCAACCGGGAGGCTCGCTACCGCCTCAGCACCCGCAGGTAGAGGCTGCCCCGCTGCGCCCAGTGCGTGGGGTGGGAAGGAGACAGCACGGACAGAAAGGGAGGTGAAAACTGGGTGGGCTCCAGGGTTCTGCTGTGCGCTGGGGGAAGGCAGCCAGCCTGTCTCCGTGCCCTGGAAAATACGGAGGCAGGAACTGCAAGTCACTGCAGCTTCCCTCTGGGATTTCTAGGTCCAGCTGTCAGAACCTAAATAGAGATTGACTAGGTGTTTAGCAGCCTTCAGTACGCTTAGCAACTATTCTATCAGGTGATGGAGCACGGATTGAGTTCTGCTCGCTGTGGATATTAAAAGTTTAAGTTCAGCAATCAAATACTTCAGTCCTGATTTGCGATAAGGAGATGGGAAGCGTTGGAAAAGTTTTGTCTCCAGCTACATAAAAAAGCAGAGCTCTGGGTAACTGGATTGTGTGCATATGAAGATCAAAAGCTGATGTGATTTCTCTTGCCTGTTGAGGGCATCTGTCATCCCTTCCATTTCATTATGAACTTTTGGAAACCAGTTTGAAATTTCAATCAGACAATTTGAATCTTTGACTGTAAGAAGCATTTTATTCTAATTAAGAGTGGCACTCACTTTCATTCAGATTTCTTCTTAACTACTCAGAAGTTCCTGTGTTTCTGCTTTTTTTTTTTTGCTTTTGTTCAGTGAAATGTCATAAAGAATTCTTTGCTGGGAACTTCTAAAAGGGTTGAGTTCCTCCTAATGCCGGTCTGTCTGCCTTCTGCCCTTGTGTATAGGATGTGTAGGAAATAAGAGAAATTTGGAGGATGTGTGACATGGAAATGGGATGATCTAGAGCTGTCGGATAGAGTTACAGAATAACTCAGGCTGGAGGGGCCTGTGGGGATCGTGCAAGCAAACCCCCTGCTCTGAACAAGACCAGCTTCCGAGCTCGATCACGTTTGCAGGCGGCACAGCTTCCTGCTGAAGGCCTTTTCTCATGGAGTGTTGGACGCCTTCCGCGTTGGAGGTTCCCCTGCTTCTCTGGCTTCTGGAGTTCGCCCGCTTTGTGGCGGTGGAAGAACCGTGTTCCCGCCCTGAGCTGCGCGGAGCCCGTACCAAGGTGCTTCCCCAGCCTGTTGCGGTCCCTGCGAGCAGCCCAGCCCTTCCTTGTGCTGGCTGCTCCCCCCAGCTGGGTATCCTCCGTCACACTTTGAGCGCTCCCTCCTGTTCCCGGCTCAGGATGGTGTCCCCTTGCAGCCACCTTCTCCCCGTGTGATGAGGCCACGATGTGCCAGGCACAGCAAGGGGATGTGAGAGTCAGAGCAACACGCTGCTCTGCGGGCTAATAGGTCGTTAGCTGGCAATTGTCTCTGAACAAATAAATTTACACAGGCTTTCACAAAAGAGGCCGTTTTCCTGCTGATGTCAGGGGATTAATTTCCCTGTTAGAGAGGGAGGAACAAAGGCTGCATCGTTATTAGCAGAGGTAGTGATGATTTAGTTTAATATGCCACTAATTCTTCCAAACAACTTCCATAATAACCTGGTGATTAATTATTATCACAGAGCGTTGAAAATTGTGCTGGGAGCTTTGGAAACGAATGATCGATGTGCCCTGTCCTGGGGAGTGTAAATACGAGATGCAGACATCAAGAGTTATGGCATAGGTGCCCTGGGAAAGCAGTGCCAGTCTGTTCTTATTTAGTGGAGAGTTCAAGCAGTTTAGGCTAGATACGTTTAATTTTTTGCCGAATAAAGATGTGGTGTTGTGATACCGCAATGTTGATAGCACACGGTAGCCTTCAATGTTTTCTGCCACGCGTTTCACTCCAGGGAAGAGCCCTGCAGTGAACCCGTGGGGCTGATCCAGCACCCGTCTGCTGCTCCCTGCTCAGGGTTCGCCCTTCTCCGTGGCATCTGCCGGCGGAACACACGGCCACCTTTGGGCCGCCGCTGAGCAGAGCACCCCCGTTTGCTGCCTGGCACTCTGTTGCCTGTGTTCCCCCTGCGCTGCCAACCCTTCTTACTGCAAAGCTTGATAACAAATAGCGGCGCAGGCATCGAAAGCCTCTCCCCCTCTCCTTCTCGTTGTTCAGGCAGGATAATCAACTCCTTCTCTGATCTTCAGCAAGATAAATGTCATTCTCCGGTACATTTCAGTTGAAAATGGTGTTTGGAAGCAGATCTCCCTGCAGCACTGCCTTTTTTTAACCCCATCTTTGACATCACGAGCACTGTGTCGTGCCACGCTGCAGGGCTAGGTAGGATCAGCCTGAGAGAAGACCTCGCTTGAGGAATGCCCCCACCGAGCCCTGAAAGCTGAGGAAATGACCCTGAACGATACAGGGCTTGCAGCCTCCTTGCATCCCTCCCTGTAGCGCCCGTGTGCTGCTCTTGTCTCTGCAGAAGGTCCAGCAAGCATCCTTGTCACACCTCCCAGACAAGAGATGAACCTGGAACAGCTACAGGCTTGACTTTGGCTGCTGTACGATTCCTAAAATGAATATCTGCTGAGGTGAAATGATCTTTGTGGTTTTTTTTTGTTTTTTTTTTTTTTTCCTGCGAAAGGTCTTACTGGACAGATGAGGCGATTCAATCACCTCCAGGTTTTACTGTTGTCTTTGGAGCAGGAGCTGGCTTTTAATGAAATCAAGCAGAAGGCTGAAAATCAATTTTTCCCAGATGAAATGTTTTGAAAATGCAGTTTAAGGCTCCAGGAGACAAAGGAGGAGGTTTGTTTGTAGGAGGTACCGTGGAACTGAGGAGCGAGCCTCCTGGCACGCTGCATGGCCGTAGGAGAAGAGGTGGTCTGAGAGCTGGAGGCACGCGGCTGCCGGCTTTTCTCTGTTGGTGGTTTTCACATTGAAATTGTCGGGAGTTTTTGGTGTCCTCAGGGAACAGGAATTTTGCCCAGCCCTGTAAAGAAGGGGAGCTGATGCCTGCTGAAAGCAAGATATAAATGCCAAAACATATCACTCCGAAAGTGCTCAGAACTCTGGTGTCAGTCCCTTTCCAAAGGGCAACGGCAGCCGAGATCCGAGCAGGCGGCAGTGGGAAGGCCTCTTCCAAGCGGTGCGGCTGAATCACCGTGAGGGAGCTGGGAGCTGGCTGCGGCTGCAAGGCGGCGCTGGCATATGACGGAGCAGGGCCTGCGAGAGGTCTGATGCTGTGCACCAGAGCAAGCATCCGAATGGACGCAGCTTTACAAAGAGTGTCAGAAGAAAACGAGTGATTGAAAAAAGAAGCCACAAAGCTTATCTTCTGAAAGATTTTCTGTCCTTTGGGAGCAGCAGTGATTCATGAAAAGTGCAGATCTAACGGGACCAGAATTATCTTTAAAGAGCAGCTCACAATTAAATGACAATTAATGGGGAAAAGGCCAGGGTTTATCCTGCCAGCTTCCTCTCCTGGCAGTGCTTTTCGCTTGGCCGTTAGGATGCGTCAGGGATGTCTCCTCACCCTTCCTTATCTGGGGGCTGCAGGAACAGCTTAGCTGTGTTGGTGGGAGTTTGGGGGAGCTGCGTTTAGCCATGGGGCTTGCATCTTCGGGTCTTGAGCTGGTGAGGGGCAGCGAGCTCCTGCCACAGCTGTGCCGTGTGTGCGGCGGGGGGTGGGAGGCAGGAGGCGTAGGGTCTGGGTGGTGGCTCTTAGCTGTTCTCTTCTTTCCTGTTGTCTGTCAGGAAAAGGAGCATGCAGCTCTCCAAATTGCAGCCATCAACACCAACGTCCCCAAATCCCAGATCCCTTCCCTAGCAGGCCTTGAGGAGCTGGTCTGCATGCCTCGGGGCAAGGAGCAAACCATGTCCGTGAGGAATCCTTCCGGGTGGCTGGGAACGTGTTACTGCAGGCAGCTGAGAGCCTCCTGCCCAGCTGCGGTGGAACGAGCCCTCTGCCTTGGGAAGAGAGGCAGAACGCTCTGCCGAGGCCTCCTGGCAGCGTGTGAACGCAGTGGGCACGGTGCTGCTCCTGCGAGAGCCAGCAGCAAAGCTCTGAGCGTGATGGGAACGGGTCAGACCACTAATTGCAGCTATATCTCATTAACGAGCAGGAACTCCAGCAATTTCATCAGCTGTCGCCACTCGAAAGAACAAAGTTCAGCTTGTGCGTGGCTCCAGTCCTCATTATTTTTGCGTGCATTGCGTTCTCCAGTCACGGGAAAAACTACCGAGGGAGATTTGGAGCTGGTATTTTGACCACCAGCGAAGGCCTGAGCGCGGTCTCTTCTGCGGGGCTGTGCCTCGTTTGGCTAGGGACTGCGTCCTGCCGGCTCAGAGTGGGGTGCTGCTGGTGCTCTGTCTCGGTTCCATACCGTCTCTCCAATCCGCATTTGCACTCGGGCTGCTCTGATTGCTCCTTTTCTCAGAGCAGCTTTCACCGAGATGCCGATGTAACATGCCCTTTCTTAGGTGAGAGCGAGTTATGTTCAAAGAAAAAGACTGAATTCTGCAAATTGTCATGTAATTGTTCTCTGGGCTTCTAGGAAGGCTTTTTTTCTCTTTCTGTTTTCTGCGCCGTAATCTCCTTGGAACAGGCTTTGCTTTGACGTTTGCATCTCTTGAGGCCAGGTTTATAGGTGGCTGGGCAAGGAAGGCTTGAGGAAATTGGGGCCCGCTTTGCATGCCAAGAGCAGTTTTGGTCCCTGCTGTTCAAAACCGGTTCCCTGATCGCAGTGCTACCGGGCCGACCCTTGGGAGACTGCGGGGGGAAAGGGCTGGGTGCAGAATGTGGGGGAGAAGAGGTCGCTTTACGCCATGTGGTCTTCTGGGGGGGGGGGGGGTGAATCTCTTCAGAAGCAGGGCGGTAGCTGTGTTTCTGATCCCATACGCTCTGTTCTGACCCTACTGATGCGTTTCGTCTGCTTGCAGAGGTGAGGTGAAGCGGAATAGCCCTAGACCCTACAAGGGGCGGTTGTCCCCACGTCTCCTGTGATGTCCCTGATGTCTGTCTTTGCATTGCAGCCCTTTCTCTGCGGATCCCTCCGTTGGGACCCTTGGGGTCGGGGACACCATGCAAGTGACGGTGGAGTTCCAGCCGCTGAAGACCGGGGACCACTGCGGGTCGCTGGTGGCTCACTACGACACAGGTGAGCGCTGGGCAGCGTGGTGTGAGGTTTGCCCTGCAAGTGACTTCTGAACCCTTCTCCTCTGAAATCTCTGGATGTTTCAGTGCTTAGGAATGACAAGGGCATGGGGTGAGTCTGTCTGTCTGCACGTCCTGTGTCACTGTGTCCTGGTGTATCCCTGGGAGACCCTGGTGTCTGCATGTTCCCCACACACCACAGTGATCCACCATCATTCCCTGTTGTCCCAGCAGCTGGAGGAACACAAAAAGATTTTCACGGTCTGCTCTGAAAACCTCAGTTTTGCTCTTTCCAGATGGAAGCACCCGGTTCCTCCGTGGTCAGCCTGTCCTACAGTGCACCTTGCTGTGGGGTGGGTGACGCCCCAGGGCCACGTGCAGCTACCTGCGGGCGAGCCCGGGGTCTTGCTCCTGACCCTCAGCGTGGCACTATGGTTATTTTTAAACTACAGATCGAGGAGGAGAGCAAGGGAATGATTAAGGGATTATCTCCCTAGCCTGGCAGCGTACAAGTAAGTAAAAGGCTGCTGAGTTTAATTGCTGAAGTGAAACTGAAACATTTAATCAATCATTCTGCAAAGCTGCTCATCGCAGGCCAGCACTGCGTCAGGCTGCCCGCGGCCCGCGTGCAGAAAGGGCGCTGGAAGCGTTGCGCTGGCGTGGCTGTGTCGGTACGCAATGGGGCAATGGTTCTCCATGGGTCAGTGAGTGTGATTTGCAGGGCTGGGAGCATGCTGCATGGCTTATTTTTATTTTTTGCTCAAGTTGGGTGATCCTTTTGTTACAGACTTCTCAGATGAGTGTGAAGGAAGTGTATCTGCAGGGCGTAAAATCTGGCTTTCAACGCTCTGCGGGTCCAAACTGCCCCACCTGCCCTGTGTGCGTGTGTCTGGGTGTGAAAAGGCTCAGCCCATGCTGAAACGATGGGGGTCTGGGGCGTTCTGGGCTGCAGCATGTCCCCGCGGTGCTGTCAGAAAGGGTTTCTGAACCCAGCCCGGTAAGCACACCTACTGGAAAGGGTCCTGCACGCGGTGCCAGCAAAAATCTAGCTGGTGGCTTGGGTCTTCCCAGATGGCTTCCAGCCCACACCATGTGGATGTGGGAAAATAAGTTTCTCCAGTTAAATCCAGTCTTAACCAAGCCCACGTTCGTAAAGTTGCGCTCTTCTTTTAGCTCTGCAGCAGTTCTCAGGTCAGATGCCCACGATGGCTCTCCTGCCTGCTGCTCTTTGCGCATCAGTCTGCTGCGCTCAGCGCGCCTGCAAGCGAGCAGTGTAGCACGGACTTGGTGGGAGGATGATCTTTGCTCAGGCTAAGGAGACCCAAGACAGGTTCCCCGAGCCGTGCCAGAGGTGGAAAACAGATTCACCAGTCTCACGGCACCCGGGAACGACATCTACAGCTGATGCTCTGCTGCGGTGACCGGAGGTGGCCAGCTGCAGCAAGGAGAAGCCCTTCTCTGCTCCCTAAAGTCCTGCCTCACGTTGCACTCCAGACAGCACCGTGGTGTGGTACAGGGGGGATCTCTAAGCTGTAGGACCAAATTCTGGGCTTGTACAGGCTGCCCATGGACCTTGTGGCAAGCGCAGCAACGCGCTCCTAGTCCAGGAGGTGACTTGTGCTGCTCCAAAATGGCTCTGCACAGTTTTATTTTCCCACTGGCCGCCACATCCCTTGGGATCCCTTTGTCAGCACAGGAAGCTTCAGTAATTAGCAAAGCCCCACTGAGCTTGTGCATAGCTGACAGACACTATATAGTGAGATGCTTTTATTGCTGTCAGTGATAAAAGTAATTATGCAGATCATTTTCCTTCCTCTGTGAGACTGTGAAGCAGAAGCAAAAGCCTGGGGGCAGGATCTCGCCGGCTTTGAGGGGAGAGATGAGAGGCGGTGAATTTTAGGAGACGGATCCGAGCCAGCCCTCCAGCAAGAACGTCTGCTCTGCTGCCATCCTGTCTGCTCCCGCTCCAGAAAGCAGCTCCCTGGGAGCTGTACAGGAGAGGGGAGCAGCTCCATATGTTTCTCCAATACTGGGCATGGTGTGGAGCTGAGATTCCCCTGTCCTGGGTCAGGGAAGGGCAGACCGGTTAAAAAAAACCACATGAAACGAACATTTTCCTGGGTATTTCCACCCTAGGTGGGATGCTCTGGCCTGCAGGCTGTAGCCCCTCGTGGTGTAACCACAGACAGTTTTTCTGTGCTGCAGGAGCACAGGGGGGACTGCAGAGAGGAGTGGCAAAGCGTGCAAAGCGGTGCAGCCGGGGAGGCCCCATCCCACCCCCAGTGGGCAAAGAGGAGCCGTCGGCCACAGCAGTGGTTGTGCTGCCCCTGCATCAGCGCGGGGCTGCCAGCTGAATCCCTTTCTCCAGCATTGATTTTTATCTGCGCTGATAAATCTGCAGCGAGGGCTTGACGGTGCGTTGGTGACGGCTGTACGTGTGCAGGAAGCTCGCTGAATCCCAGCTTGCTTTCTTTTTATTGCTGCTTGAGGCTAAACAAGCGAACGGGTCTGCCAGCAGCCCTGAACGTCACGGCTACCAGCAAGGATAAAGCATCAGATAACAGCGCTGCCCTGCTGTGATCTCCATCTGTGCCCATGTAGGCTTCAGAGGGGGCAGGCTGCTTCACTCTGCCCTGTTCTCGTTCCATAAGAACCTCCTTTCCACCGAGGGTCTTGTCATCTGTCTTGCAAAGCTGCTGCTGCAATCAATGCCTTCCAGGAACTTGTTTGAGAATGAAATGAAAATCCTATTGATTCAGGCTGCAGAGCAAACCTTTTCCTCCTCCTCCTCTTTTATTTCACCCACTGATGGATGTGAATAGGCAATAGGGTTTAGCCGGGGCTGAGGCCTTGCTGTGTTTTACATTCCTGACATCACTCAAACCGCTCGAACAAGGGCGTTTGTCCTAACTGCAGCCAGGATGGAGCAGGCGAGGCTCTTCCCTGAGCAAACCCACTGCCTCTTACAATATTTACCTGAGCATTTATCTGGTCCCTTGAGCGTTTCCCTTGTCCTTGAAAGGGGTTTTGATCCGTGCAGCGCGGATCCAGCCATCCAGGTTCACGTAGACCACGAACTGTGGTCATCCAAGGGCGGTGTGTGCAAACCTTGGAGACCCCAACTCCTTTCTGCGGGGACCTGGGTGCCGCTGGGGCCTCCCCCTGGAGCTGCCCTGTCCCAGGGGCTGCGCTGCAGGCTGTGCTCTGCAGCTGGTGGTGGGGTTGTGCCTGGAGCAGGGGAGGTTGCCCTCAACCTAAGCTCAGGGCAGCAGCTCCCGGGCTCCTGCTGGGCACTCCTGCTGCTGTGCAGGCCCGTGGTTGTTCATCTGAATGCGGGTCTCGAGTCCTTCCGTAGCAAGCAGATTTACAGCAGCTTGTTACAAGCGCAAAAGAGCCAGGGGCACCATCTGATTCCTAAGCAGCAGCCTCTTCTTGACTCAGAAGCTTCGCTGCGGTGTGCTAACTGATGCCATTTTTTTTTTCAATTTGCGCTTAGTGGTGGCATATGTTTAGAAACTTATTTTATTCTGCGGGCTGATGAAGAGGATTCTGTTTCCTAAGTTGTGAGCCAGAGTCCTGTGAAGCTGCAGCTATGATACAAAGAGGCTCCTCGAGCTTCTCCCTTGTGTTGTGTTTATCAGGCATGGTAGAAGTTTGCCGAGGGGCTTTGTGATCGTGGTGGGTGCGTGGCCTGCATACCTTCCTCCGCTGGTGAGGTGCCCAGCAGCTTGCCTGATCTGTATTCTTGCACGCCTGCCTCAAAGCGGCTGGGAGTTAGGTGAGCAGAGGGAGGCACACGCTGTGGGCAAATGAGGTGTAAAGAGGAGTCGCTGCAGCTGCATCTCGGTAGTGGCAGCGCTGCCACAGGCCGAGGGCTGGTAACTAATGCTCTACAGCTGCACGCTGATAGGCTTTAATAGCCCAGATCAATGAGGCTGAGGGTCTAATTGGTCCCCAAAGTGCTTATTTCTGTTGAAACAGCTAATGGCTAACAAATGGATCCTGTTTTGTTCCCCTTTGCTAGAACTGCTGCGCTAATGGTGCTTTTTGTACCGATTTAGATAAGGCTGCCCCATCTCTTGCAAACCTTTGCCCCTCTCGAGGGCCCGGGCAGGCAGTCCCTCACCTGGTAGGAGAAGGGCAGTCAGCATTTGTGCTGCTTCTGGAGTGTTTTTCCTGGCATTAGAGCAGAACACCCCCTGACAAAGGCCTGCTATTGCAGCCTCTGAGTTATTCCCGGGCCGGAATATTCCATCCCGCAGCAAGACGAGCAAATCTTCCTGAGCTCGGTGCAGGGCAGGCGATGGGCAGCGCTCCGGGTGCTGCATCCCAGAAGGAAGGGCCTGTTTCCCTTGATGGAGAGCTTGCAACCTGTCACGCAGCCCATTGCCAATGGGTCATTGCTTTCCATCTGCTTGCCCCCATTTTTGTCTTACGGCTGCTTGCACCTGGGGCAGAAACACTCTTTTTGCCCCGTGCTGGCTCAGGGCGTGCTGGGATCTGGCTGGGAGAAAAGGGCTGTGCCAGCCACGTGGCAGCAGCAGGAGGACTGTTTATCCCGGATCGATCTGGAGGTGCAATAACACCGTCTGAGTGAAGAGCTCTGCTTTTGTTTTTCTTGTGTTTCCAATGAAAAATCGGCAGGATCTGTCTCCGTGGCTGCGTTTATAGGAGAGATGAGAGCAAGACAAACTGAGTGAATGACAATAAGCTCACTTTGTGTGCTGGACAAATATTCCAGATTCGGCCGTGATGCTCTCCTAAAAGATTTATGGTCTGAATTCAGCAAAAAAGGAACAGCACGGGTGAAGGAGGAATGCCTCTCGGTGAAGAGGAGACGCAGCAGGGTGCTGCGGTGTTTCTGTTCGGTCTGGCTACCAGCTCCCTAACAGAGCAGCGATCAATGAAGGGGAAAGCAGCAGCTGCTGAACAGTAGGAAAGCATTCTTCATAAACCCCTAAATGTGCTCTGAAATCTTGTTAAAGAGTTCCCTCATCCGTTCATTGAGCTATACTTCCAGGCTAAACAAAACTCGTCTTCCCGTTTCAGAACAATTTGTGCTTCTCTGAAAACTATTCCCTCTTGCACTATGAAGCTCACGTAGTATGAGGAGAATTCGGAAGGATGCTTTAGCTCCTCTAAATCCCCTCTTTTTTTTTTTTTTTTTTCCTTCTTTCCTGTAGAATAGGACTAAGAAGGATGACCCAATACTAGATTTCTTACTTGAGATTTACAAAAGCTTATGATGCATGAAGGTGTGCCCGTAGCCCTGCAGCTGGGTGCTGGAATAAGGCAGCGCTGTTTCTGCCGCTTCACTGTGCGTGTTTCAGGAGCGCACGCTCCACAGCAGCTGCTGTAAGGCTCCGCGAGTCCAGCTCCGTTTCCGTTTCAGGCATTGCTTTGTCGAGGGTGCAGAGCTGTCTTGTCTCCTAGGGAGGAGGGAAGTGACAGTCTGAAATAAGGTGGTGGTGTGTAAATAATGACAGGGCAGGTAGGTCTGGGTCCAGTAGGCATCCCTTTGTGGCAGCAGAGCGCCCCAAACCACACACCATGGACATTCCCCTGTCAAGCAAAATACCCAGTGCTACATCACTGGTACAGTAAGATAGCTATTTAAAAACAAACAAACAAACAAAAACCCCTTAAACATTAAACAAGCAAGAGCCTTAAATGAAATGTCACATCCCATTTGGCACCGGCGACAGGGGGAGCGCACAGCCCATGGCCAGCCCCGACAGCTCCGCTCCCTGCGCCCGGATCCTGCCTTCCCGTGCGGAGAAATTCCTGGCTTCAGGCGTGGAGCTCTATGCTGAGCGTTCCTCCCCGGGGCAGGGGGTGCCCAGCGAGCCCTGCAGCCTGCGGGGCATCCCTTAGTGCTTACACACACGGCTGCGGCCCCGGCTCCTGGCCCCGAGGCCTGCAGCGGGGGAAGCCGAGCAGAGCGCGCGGAAGCGTGCGCACGCTGTGTCCCCCCCGGGCTCTGGGGTTTGCTGGGCTGGAGGCTTCGTTCTCGTCTTTGTTTAATAGCTGCTGATGGTTTTGTCTTCTGACAAACATGTCCAGTCGCTCTCTGGATTTATAACCGTTAGCCTCTGCAACATCCTATGGCGATGTGTTCCAAACGAACAAATGTGCCACGAGAAAGCACTGCTGCTTGTATATGTAGCTTCTGAGAACACGATTTCAGCCCCTCAGGCTCCTGTCTTATGGGAAATTATGAGTTTTTTCCCCTTGTTCACGTTCTCTTAAGCCATTCACTCTCTTACAAACCCCTCTCATCTGCCTCCCCTGTGTGTGTTCTGGGGTGAGGAATCCTCTCCACTCTCTCTTCACATAGGAGCTGCTTCACACTTTTAACCATCCTTTCTGCCCTTCTCCGTTTCAAATGCTTCAATTTGTTTTCTGAGATCAGAACTGCACCCAACAGTTCAGGATCTTTCAAGACCTGTGCAGCCCTAGGTTTGGACAGCGGGATGATGGTGAATTGTCCGTTATAGAAAGGAAATTGTCCGCTCATTGGTGGACAATCTGCTCATTGCTGCTTTTCTTGCAATGCAAGCTTTGCTCATAGCCCCACCACTGCAGCCCCCTAAAAAGCAGGGTTATAGAGGCACAGGGGCTGAATTCCCCACGAGTGGGGATGAATGGGTGGAAGAATGCCGAGTCCTGCTGCTTTAAGGATGAGTCTGGCTTCGTTCCCCAGAAGGAGGGAGCTCTCTCCTCCCAGACACAATGCCACTCTGCTGTGTTGTGGCTGGATGTGGTGGGCAGTTTGCCTGTGTTGAGGTAGGATTTAACGAGCCTGTCTGGCTCTCCCCTCATGTCGTTGCGCAGCAGCCTTTGAGACATCCTCACAAAGCCACAGCAAGGGTGGGCCCTGCTTTGACACCGCAGCCAAGCTCTCACCTGCATCCCATCCTGCCGTGGGCTGTCCCTTCTTGTTCCTCTGAACATCCCTTTGGCCCCACGTGCCTCCGAGCATCCTTGCTTGTGAGCAAGAAGGGACCAAGATCCCCAGAAGGGATCTTCTCCCACGCAACAAGCAATAGAACAAGAGGAAACAGCCTCAGGTTGCACCAGGGGAGGCTTAGACTGGATATTAGGAAACATTTCTTCACTAGGAGGGTAGTGCCATGTTGGGACAGGCTGCCCAGGGAAGCAGTTGAATCCCCATCCAAGGAGGTACAGGGATGGGCTTTGATGATCTCAGAGGTGTTTTCCAACCTGTAGGATTTTATGAGCAGGGCACACACAGCGCTGGGGTGTGCCTGCAGGAGAGCCTGAGCAAGCAGCAGCCGAGGTGGGACACCCAGGAACACCTGGTCTGTTTAGATGCAGAATTCCCTGTGACCTGCGGGGGGTGGGCACCACAACACAGCTGAAAATCCCACTGTCTATACTGTTACCCTAGGGATAAACCTCTGCGAGGACACCCAGATGCTGAAGGTTACGTCTGGGGCATCCTCACGCTGCGCTGGGCAGGGTGTGACAAACGTGCTGGTCTGTGGTTTGCTCTATTCCTTGTACCTCCATAGGAGCTGAGCAAAAGTTCTCCTTTGCCTTGTTGCAGGTGAAGTTATTCACACAAGCCTGCATGGAGCAGCAGTGGATGTCAACATCAGGCTGGACAGGAGCTCCTTGGTAATGGAGAAGACTTTCCTCACGCTGGCGAGCCGCAGATCCATAGTCATTCACAACCAGAGCGAAATCATAGCCCACTTCCAGTGGAAGGCTTTTGTTACTCAGGAAGAGGAGGATCAGCAGAAGCTGAGGTTTGTCTGACAGATTCCTTTCAGGGTGATGCTCTGCCAAGGGTGAAGTCATGCATGGCTTTGAGGGGGCTGGTGCTTTTGGATGGCTTAGGACGAGTAATCCAAGGCATCAAGGTGTGTGAGCTCAGGCAGTGTAGCTCTGTTCTTCCTATTCCATTTCTGCCTATTCTCTTAATCTGGGGATAAAGTTTCAGGGAGAAAATGCCAATTGCTGTGACCAAACTCCTTCGTGCCACAAATCCGTGTTCTGTGGGAGCACAACCCAATGAGAGCCAGGGATCTGGGCCCACAGAGGGCCCCCAGGCTGAGGACGGCGTTAAGCAGCAGCACCTAGCCCAGCTGCAGAGCTGCTTGTAACGACCACTGCAGGGCCCCCAGCTGTGGTCAGGAGGCAGGGTGGAGCTCTTCGTTGGCCCAGAAAGTTCCTGCTGTAGGATGCTGAGCGTGGTCTTTCAGGGGGTGTCTTTGGTGAAGTGTGAGCCTTCTGTCTCAGGCAGC
The DNA here is from genome assembly GCA_013399715.1 of Alectura lathami. NCBI lineage: Eukaryota > Metazoa > Chordata > Aves > Galliformes > Megapodiidae > Alectura > Alectura lathami. The sequence goes on along the minus strand of VXAV01000491.1, from coordinate 21,026 downwards.
AAAGAAACACTGACAGCCTGCAGGGATGAACTGGGAACTGCGCTTAAAAGCTTGGGTGATTGAGGGAATTCTGGCGTGGCTTTTCAGACTTGGATGGATGTGGGCATATCGGAGTTACTCTGAACCCACAGATGATCAGGAAACTGCCTTAAACTGGAGCACTTTTTAAGGGCTTCTGAGCAAATAAAGTTCAACATAATTAGGTCAGAAATGCCTTGAAGGCCAAAGCTAGTTTTCCACTGTTCTCTATTTTTAATTACACAGCATGTGACTTCTGTGCAAGCTCAATGTGTTAAAAGAAAACCTCATGACCTACTCTTGGTGCTTCCCTGAACTATTCCTTCAGCATCTCTTCCCACCTGCCCGTCTCAGACTGGGCCCTGAGCCATCCCCTTTCCCCTCAGAAGCAACCAGGTTTCCTCACAGTTAACTCCCACCTGATATTTTTTTCCCCCAATTACATCTGATCTCATGACAAATGCCAGCGCTCCAGGTGCTCAGAGCTCTGTGCCTCCGTCCAGGTGTGGGTCACATTCACCCATGGGGCACAGGCTGGGGTCCCCGAGGCATCATCTGTGCAGAGCCGTTGGGCTGTGCACGGGAAACGCCTGACCTGAACCTGCAAATTCAGAGCACGGCAGTGGTGGAGTTAGGGCTGGAGTGAGCTCATATCGGAGTGATTCGTTTGGGCTCGCAGTTATGGGAAGCCAGGAGTTCAACTGCACCTTTGTGCCTTGTGTGCCTGCATGAGCTGCTTTCCCTTGCAGCTTGGTGGGCTCTCGGAGGGTGGGGGTCCCATGGTGGGTTCTTTCATGGTCTCTGCGTGAAGAGACGGATAAAGGAACCTCTATGAGTGCACTTGGGTCGTGCATGCAGGCTTGGGTGCCCCAAGATGTTCAACCTCACGCCTGCTAAGTCTGGGTTTTGCACCTTTTCTCTGAAGTGAGGGATGAGACAACCTAGCACAAGAGAAGCTCTTGAGGCCTCAGAGCAGTTCTTCAAGGGGGGAGGCAGTGCAGAACCATGCACTGGAACATGACCCCAAAGACCTGGAGGGTCGGAAGGACTGCCAGGGGTCTGCCCTGTCCCCCTCCTGGAGGACTTCCTGGGGTCTGATGGTGGAATTACTGCCCACGGGTGGAGGCTGGGTCCAGGCTTGCTCCCCTCAGTGGCTGCTCCTAATCCCCAGCTTTGTAGGTCAGCCATGGAGAAAGATTTCCTATCGCACTCTGTGGGGAGCTAGCCAAAGCAAGTATTTTTGGCACTGGTGACAGCATTTGCCTGAGGCTCTGTCTGTGTGCAGCTAGTAACGGCCCTGGCTGTATTTCCTTTCTAATTGCATTTGAGTTTAGCTGGGTGAAGACTGCTATCTTTTTTCTTCTACGTCACCTCGATTGGCTGCATATGGAGCCTTCCACCCATTCCTAAGAGCTGCCACCTGCTGGGTCTTCACGGCCGGGGACAGCGGCACGCTGGGTGACAGTGCTCCCTTCCCACCTCTTGGTCGTGGTCTCTGAACACTGCAAGTTTCTGCTACAGCTTCCATCGCAGGGGGGGAGCACTGAGGAGAAAGGGCCTAAAAGAGAGAGAAGATGAGGTTGTTCAAGGCTGAGGCTCGGGGGTTTAGGTTCAGAGGTGCTGATTCTAAATTATTTATTGGGTGATGCTCAGCAAAGTCTCTTCCACTCTGTTTTGATGTGTATAAACTCACCAGTTTCACTGAGGCGATGTGATGCCTGATTTAATGAGGATGCTTTTTAAAATGCTCTGGGACCCTATCATGGAAGCACCTGCAGCGGACAGGAGCAGATATTGTGTGCTGGCCCAACAGGGAAGGAAAAGGGCTCTTGCTGGGATCCAGCCTCTTCTCCCCTTGCCCCTTGACATTCCTGTCCCCTGCCTCCCGCAAGCAGCTCTGTGGGCAGGAGAAGATATCTGAGGTTGCTGGGGGGTGCTCCATCAGCTGTGGGGGATGCTCCGTCAGCTGGCAGCTTTGGGCCAGGAGGCTCTTTTGGGGGCTGCTGGATTTCAGAAACCTGTCCTCAGGTTATAAGCACGGAGCAAAGCAACCTGCTGTGCTGGTGAGCGGGTGGGGATGGTGTGACCCGTGGGGAACCCCAGGCTCCGGGTGAGCCTCCTGCCACGCCGCTGCTCCCCGCTGAGCACGTTGCCGGCCCTCTTCTCACACAGCAGCCTCTGCAGATCTGCTGCTTATCCAATTACCCGCTTGGTTTGTCTCTCCCTGTGGCTCCAGGCTGTGTCGCAGGCTGCAGAGGCAGGAGGAGGATGAGACGGATCGCTTCATTGGCGAGTGCGCGGCGGGCCCCGCTCCGCGGGAACGCCTCGCCGTTCTGTCCCGCGTCTTCCAGAACCACCGGGCAAAGGTGCAGGGAGACTCCATGCTCTTCTCCGATGACATCTTTGACATCGAGCCAGTGGTAAGCGACAGCTGGAGCCTCCCTCCTCCTCCTCCTCGCTGAATGAGGTCGCTTGGCACGTCCCCGCACAGCTGGCGTGGTGTGCTTCACGAGTGGGAACGTCAGGCTCACAGCAAGGCTTGTGGCAAAAAGCTTTGCTAGGCAGGCACCTGCCTAGAGCTGAGCTCTGGAAGGGCTGTGAGGTAGCTGCTGGTGGGGAGCATCACCCCGTGGCTGGGGTGCTGGCCGGCACCGCTTGGCTTTCCCTGTTGGGAAGTGGGGGTGGGAGTCACTGCCACTTCAGGACTTCCAGTCAGCCAAAGCTCTCATTCTGAATATCTGCATGGTCTGAGACAAAGAATGCCTGCATCTGGGCAGTGCAAAGCCCACCACTCCCTTACAGCAGCACAGTTGACCAAGATATAGAGCCAGAGCTGTAGGAATGTTGTTGAGAGCTGATGGAGACGCAGCAGTCTCGTGACCTTTCTGGCCAGGATGGCTTTGCAGAGTCTGTGCGGAAGCGTTGCTGTCCTCACGGACCATCAGCTGCCGGTATTTTCGGGTGTTGCTATCAGTAGAAGCTGCAGCACATCACTTCAGTCTGCACAGGGTTAACTAGCAGATGAACATAATAACAAAAAAAAAGAGAAGGCAATGGTTTTGGAGTTACCACGTGACCATGAACGTTTTGAGCAGCCGTCCAAGCCTGTGGGAAACAAGCTGTTATGCAACCCTGACTTCCCAAGCGCATCTCCACATTGGTTTAATTTATTTTTGCAAATACACAGGGTATGTCAGCAGAAGCAGCTGTGACAGAAGCCCAGGTGGCTACCACAGGACCAAGTCCTTGCCTTTTTGCAGCATCCTCCCCACCTCAGCCTTGCTGCAAGTCACATTGCAGACACTGGGAGCTGACTCCTAGGCAATGGGAACCAGCAGAAAGGGACGCTGCAGATTTGTTACCATTGCGCTGCCCTTGGCAAGTCGTCACTGTCCTGTCATTGGTAGCAACTCCTCGGTGCCACGTGCAGACTCTGAGCTGACGGGTCTGCAAGACCTCCAGGAGATGGAACTGCTCCTGTTGGGGACGTGGAGATCCTGCAGCTCTCCCCTCAGCTGGGAACCACGCTGGTGCCCCTCCAAAGGCCAGCTCGCCGCAGAGCCCTCCAGCTGCGGGCAGAAGGCACCACCTCTGCTGGCAGCACTGCTCCATCCCGCAGCTCAGCGTGGGTTCGGCTATTTATGGCCAGAGGCAGATGTCAGCTTTGGCACTGCCGTTCCCATCGGTGCCCTGAGCTAGCAGGATGCGCTTTGGGTGTCATTTCAGTGGTGCTGTTTCCAACAAGGTCTTTGGCTCGACGTCTGCTTTGAATGGCGATTTCCTTCCGATGGCTTGTTGCAAAACAAAGCAGAAGGTTTGGCCAGCTACTCCAGAGCAGATTTTTCTTGTTCAGGCTGGAAGGAAGCTGGCAGGCTCTCACTGCTTAAGGGCTGAGAGTGGGAGAAAAGGGATCTGCAAGTGTCTGCAACTGGAATCTTGCACGGAGGGCACTCTTGTGTCACAGGCCTGCAGCACAGCCAGGGTGCAGCTGCTGCACCTTTCATGCTGCACCATCGTGCATCCACCTGCCTCTCGCGGCCCGTCTGAGACTTGCCATGAAGCCAGCAGCACTGCAGTGTTGTGTTCCCAGCATCGTGTGTTGGGTTTCTGTCCTGGATAGCACCCGTGGGAGTTCTCCCTGCCCTGGCTCAGTGGCCACCCTGCAGACAGCACGCCAGCCTGGCTGCTTGCTCCTGGGGTCTTGAGTCTTGCAGCAGCCAGCCTCAGAGGGTGGGTAATGAAGCACATCCTTTTAACCAGCAGCAGCTCTCACTCTCCCCTGGGATACCTCTTTGACAGCCTACTTTAATTTCCCGGGAGAAATAACTCATAATATTTTCTAGCTTTATAGTCTGACATACAGCAATAATGGAGGGAGAAATGGCCAGAATTTCCCAGAATAGTTATACTTGTCTTAAAAGAATTTGTTTTAGTCATGGAGCAGTAGAATAAAATGGAACTGATAATTTCTTCTTGCCTGCCACCTTTGGAGTCAAGCTGCCCGGCTTACAGACTCACTGGCAGTACAGGGAAGCTGTCTGTGGACACCCTGCCAAAAGATTTCCGTGCAAATTTGTGGAATCCTGCAGGAGGGTGACTCCATGTCGGCTCAAGGGACTGAGCCTATTAAGTGCTGGTGCAGGCTCAGTGGTTTTGCAGTGCCCTGGGTAGGAAGGGCTCTCCTTGGTGGCTGCCTCTGGCACAAAACTGAGGCTGGTGGAGAGCACTGGGCGGCAGCCCAAGGCTCCCTGTGGGTTATCCCAGTTAGGTGTCTGAGGCTGAGCAGCGTGAATACTGCCACATCTCCTAAACATCTGGGCATTCAAACCTTGAAGAGTCAGCCCTGATCCCTTCTGGGACCTCTTTTTGGCACGTTGGGGCTGCTGGGAGGTTGTCACCATCCCAAGAGGGAGCGATGGACGTGCTGCAGGGGTCAGGATGGACTGTGCTGCGGGTGAGAGCCTTGCTGTGCCTCTGCTTCTGCACGCTGCAGAACAGGGAGCTGGGATTGCTGAAATACGTCTTTTAGGGAAGCTGCGGTGGCTCCCAGCACTGCTTCTGAGCTGTGCCCCACTCCCGTCCCTACCTGCTGGCCCTGCGCCGTGTCCCAGGTCTCCACACGCTGTCACGTCTGTCCCTATCGCTGCCTCCGTGAGATATTGCTGGGGCTGTGCCCCAGCCCAGTGTCAGCTCCATTTCTATCACAGATGTGCTCGCCTTAGAGTTCCTCAAATCCCAAAGTCAGCTAAACTTGCTCAGCTAGAAAACTGCACTGTTGGTAGCAGATACATATTCATCAGGCCAACGGCTTTTTAATTTTCTTCCTTTCCTGCTTAGGTTCTTTTTTTTTTGCTTATGAATTGTATTGTGCTTGCTTCCATTACTGGAAGATGTATTGCCTCTGTCAACCTTTGAGTAATAACCCCACTGCCCCCAAGTGTCCACAGGGCCAATAATTCTGACTGAACAGAACGGGCCGGTGAGCTGGAGCCTGCCTGGTGCGAGCGGAATGCTGCCTGGTTCTGCTCTGGGGAGGAGACCCCAGCTTTGCTGGGGAGGTGGTGGGTGGATGTGGGCGTCTGGTTCCTCTGAGAGCCCTCACTGCAGAATTTGGTGTTCAGCCCACGCTGAAATGAAGGGTGTCTGCACAATTTAAGGACCACTTTTAAGAAATCGTGGTTAAGTGGAAGAAACTCTTCGTTCCTGGGCTGGGGAGGACGTGCAGCATGGAGCAGCTGGGCTGGCATCGCAGTGTTGGTACTTCTGTCCTTTAGAGAAGCAGAAGAACAGCAGTGGGGAGGGAAATCTCGAGACTGTCCTCCCTGCTTTATGCCCCTGCACCACTCTCAGCACTTCAGCAGTGTCCTTCCTCATCACGGCTCTCTGCGTAGGGTGACGGTGCTACGTGAAGATCTGACGGAACCATAAAGCTTTGTCTTCATCCTGTTCTTTGCTGGAGGGAAACATGACCTGGCAAATATATTTGTTACATGGTTTTTGAGAAGAATCTACAATTCTGCTCTTTCAGACTTCTCCCGTGGCGGTGGGGATTTGTTGGTGTTGGAAGCAGGTTCCTCCCCCGCCTCCTCTCTCCTCCGCTCTGCTGGCCCCGAGCAGGCTGCGCGTTGGGGTGCTGTTTGCAGCCCAGTAACTCACTGTCTCTCTTTAATTTCCGCGGGAACTGTCCTCCGAGCCAAAAGCACCAGGCCAATGGGAAGCATTGCAGATATTTAATATTTATGCCCCAGGAGTGCCAGAGGCTCCCATCAGTTCAAGGCTCATCCGGACGGAGCGCTGAGGGTGCCCAGCCTTGAGCAGAATCACGGCCTCGTGCTGTTGGTAGAAGATTTGTTGTTGCCCTCTGTCTCCATGAGCTCCGTTTTTCATTCCTTGCAGGGTCTTGCTACAGTTGTCAGAGGTGCACGTGTTCATACCAGCTAATGCACAAATGGGTATTTGTAGTGTTAGGTGCTTGGGATGTCTCTGAAAGTGGCAAGGATGAGAGATGTTTTACTTGATTTTTTTTATTATTATTTTTGGGTGAAAGAGGTGCGGAGCTGCGGGCAAAGCCCATCTCTTCGTGTTTGATCCCACGCTCAGCAATGCAGGAGCATGAGCATCCTGCAGAGGTGAACAGGCTGCAGCTGACCCTCAGCTCCCTTCCCAGATCCGTGACAAAATGCCTCTGCCAGGTGCCAGTAAAGGCAAGGGGTCTAGAACAGGTTTTTTCAGCTGACGCCAAACTTGCTCATAAACTTTGTAGATAAGAGTTCACTTGCTCCTTGCTCTTCAGTGGTGCCTAAATACAGGCTACAGGGCTGTGGCTGGACAGAAGCAAAGTGATGTCCGGAGATAAACGCTTTGCTCTCCACTTCTGTTTCAGGAGGGAGACATCTGGCCGAATTCTTCAGCTGAAATTAACGTGACCTTTAAACCCCGAGAAGCCAGGCTCTACCAGCAGACCGTCTACTGCGACATCTCAGGTAGGGGCCCTGTCCCTCTTGCCTTGTCCCCAGCACTGGGGGGGGCACCAGCACTCCCTGCCAGCCTGCTGCTGGTGCAGCCGCTGGGAGGGTGGCGGTGGAGGGATGAGTTTTCAAGCCACGGCTTTGCCCTGAGGCTGTCCCTGTAGGACGAAGAACTCGCCAGCGGGACACTGTCAGGGGACAGGCACTAAACCCTATGGACCACTTCCATCTGGGTGCTGGGAGCAGGTGTGACCGACCCACCCCAGGACACCCTCCTTGCCCTTGCGGAGGTGACAGCTTTGCTGTGCTAGCACAGGCAGGGAGTGCTTGCAGCGAGCTGCGTGGTTCAGGTTACCTTGCCCTTCCTCTGGGGCTCCGCGTGGTGCTGGTTGAGACGTTTTCCAGAAGCAGAAAGGGAACGTTGCATATTTTCCCATCAAGGAGGAGGAGATGTGAGGTCCTCCAGCAGGCAGCCTCCCGTTCTGGGGAACGCAGCCACCAGCTCTGCTGCTTTGTGGCTTTCCTCTCCTCGGTGCTCCGAGCTGGCGGATACAAATGTCACAGAGCTTCTTTTTATTTATACAGTAATTGCACAGGGTTGGCTTGGCAAATGCCGCCTCCAGTAATTACACAGGGCTTGTGTTAACAAACCATCCTGCCGCCCGCCAGCTGCGGTTGTTAGAGATGCGGAAGGGAAGGATTTATTTAAAAAGTTGCTCCCGAGGGATGCTCCTGGCTCTGAGGATTGCGCTCTGGTGTCCATCGCTTTGCTGCAGCATCTCCAGGGGTTGCCCCCAGAGGGCTTTTCCGTGGCAGAGAGGTGGGAAAGCTGCTTGCATGCAGTCTTGGAGCCAGCCTGGGGTTACGGGAACAGAGCTGGGCAGATGGTCTGCTTTTGGAAGAAGGTGCTGGCTCCTTGAGTGCCCTGCTGGGCCCATGGGAGAGCTCAGCTCTTCCACTGGCTCCTTGAAGTTGGACCTTGAGGTCTTTTAAACTGTGTGCCTACACCCATTCCTTGTAAAATAGAGCAAATCCACTGCGTTATCAAAGCGGAAACTGTCAGAGTCAAGGTCCCTCGGTGCAGAAAAAAATGGAAGACGCAACAGGAGGATCTTCAACGGGGGAGGCAATTAATTTTGCTTCTTGCTTCCTCGAAGAAGCGTGACTTTTCCATGTGCGTCTGCATGCCAGTCACAAGTCCCCTCGGAGCGTGGTGTGCAGATGGCCTGCGTGCCCCTTGCTGGGAATATTTGGAAGCTTGGCCCCAGTGCAGCCCGCTGCGTGGCACAGCTGGATCTGACTCCCACAGGAAGGGGTTTTGGCCCCCACTCCTTTGCAGGCGCCTTCACTAATTGTGTAACAAGCGCTGGTGGATCAGGAGGTTTACAGAGCTGATCAGCACCGCGCAGCCTGCAAACCTGGCAGTCAAGAATTGATTTGAAATTTGCTCTCGGCAAATATTTAAGCTGAGAATGAACTTTTAGTTATTCATGCAAATAAAACCACGGCTCTTCAGTTGCTGGAAGGAGGTGCACAGAAGAGGGGGAGTGCTCAGACACACAAATTTCAGTTTTAGGTTAGGCTGCCCTCAGAAACGTATTGGGTTATGGCTGGTTTATTCCAAAAGCTCAAAGAGATTCGCAGGCCTAGGCCACAGTGGCAGGAGGAGCAAAATCCCAAATGATGTGCCTGGGTGGGTGTGGGTTTGGGATTGAGGACAAAAAGGAGGCTGGAGCCTCTCTGCGCCCGTGGTACCACCCATCCCGGTCCGAGTGCTGCAGAACACGGGTTTGGTGGTGGGAGGATGGCAGCCCGCCTGCAGCGCGGGTTGGGGTGGAAGGAGGGTTCCCATGGGCCTCCAGGAGAGGCTGAGGACATCCTGCAGAAGGGGAAGGGTCACCACCAATTTGTTGGGTTGCAGTGGCCGTGGGACGTGTCTCGCAGGCGTATGCGTTTAAGCTCCGCAGCTTCGTGAGCAGAAGCTCGTCATTTGAAAGCATTTGCCATTTCCTAGGAGGGTTCAGACCTGGAGTTTTTAATGAAGATGAAGCGACACGTGATGCCAGACGGATAAATCTTTTGGCAGCAAGCACCCAGTGCTGGCTCTTTTACGGTGTCTGTGAAATAGAAATCCACAGCCCTCCAATTAATGTCTGAGCTGTGAAACATAACTCTCATCTCTGCCGTCAGCTGGCCTTTGGCTGTATCCATTTAAAAAACGTTGAATTCAACAACGCTCCATGGTTCTTGCTTGTTCTGACTGTGGGCTTTCATCAAACATCCTCATGTCATGGCTGTGAGATCAAAAAGTCAGTCATCCGCTGGAAAAGCTGTTCCAGGAGAGTTTTCACGTTGTGGTATAGTCACCACGTTGTCACATCTGGGCCCCTCTTTCCCACAGGAAATCATCTAGGACATTCTGAGTAACTACGCAGCAGGATTGAGGCACTTTGGGCTGCTCCAGTGGCTCAGAAGAGCCTTCAGACCAAAAAGTCCTGCGCTGTGTCACCTTGGCAGCCTTACGTTAGAGGATTAGCGTATTGGAGATGTAAAGCTGCATTCCCCCAGTTGTCTTTGCTCACACCCGTGATCCTAGTGTCTCATCCCAAGAACGAGCAGCCTGGATTTCCACAGCTGCTTGGCATGCTTCGGGTACGGTGTCTCTGGGGAGCTGAGCTCTGGTGTCCTGGGAATGGGCGAGTGCTCCTCACCTGGAGCTGCGGAGGTTTGGGTGCAGCTGTGGAGGGAGCACCCGGGCACAGAGCTGCGTCGGCATGGGGACGGGTGGTGGCCGTGATGCTCTGCCTGCTCTGAGCAGCCCTTGGGTGTGTGTGGTGGCAGCAGGGAGCTTTGTCCGGCTTGGGCTCCTGCTCGTCATAGGCTCCTGTCACAGAATGGCTTGGGGTGGAAGCGACCTTGAAGATCTACTTCCCAGCTAGAGTCTGGGATTGCCTCAGTTTGCCAGCAGGCTTTTATCTCCCCTTCTGTTTTGCGAGCTTTGTGCCTTCACTGAATGGATTTCAAAGCTCACCTAAGCTCACGGATGGAAATCCATGGACTGTGAGACCGTGTCTAAAATTCAGTATCATTTTTTCAGGGTACAGACTGCTCACTGTGTTAGAAACCAGCCCAAGGGGCACCAGTTTCCCCGTGTGTCTCCACAGGGAGAGAGCGGCCCTGTACCTCCTGCTGGAGCCTCCAGAGCTGGAGGCGTAGAGGTATTGGGGTCGCAGAGGAAATTCTTGCACTGAGATGGAAATTTCCCCCAGGCCTCGAGACCAGGCTGCCCCTGCACATCAAAGGGGAAGGCGAAGGGCCCCGGCTGCGCTTCAGCTTCGACCAGCTCGACATCGGGAAGGTGTTTGTGGGCTTGACCCACAGCTACGAGGTGAGCAGGGGGCGGTTGTGGAAGCCGCCCAGCCCTCCAGCTGAGGTCCGCTCCCTGCAGGGGAGCTGGGAGCACCTTGTGCTGCCCACTGGTCTCTCACCGTGCTGGGCTGGTAGTAGAAACAGCAAAGCATTTCTGCGGATGAGGCCCAGGAACTTGCAGTATATTTGCCCTGCCAATGGCATCAAATCTTTCACTAAATAAATAAATAAATAAATAAATAAAACGGAGAGACTGAAAAGAGGTAGTAAATGAGGCAATGCATCATGCCAGACATTTTCAAAAGCTTGTCTGTGGCAGGGAAGGACACATTAAGGTGTTTTCTTACCAAAATGTTTTGCTCTCTATGCATTTTTAATGCTGATACCTTATTGCTTCTTGCTACATTAATTTATTATTTCCATTACTTGAGAAAAGATGAATAAGTTGATGATGCTGTTAGTCAGTGCTGTCCTAAGCAGCTGGACTGGAGATAAACCTCAGCTCAGCGTAGGCTCACTAAGAGTTCGATTTACCGTTGTGCAGTTTGAATACCTGAATATTTCCAGCAGCAGCTGCAAACTTAAAAAGCAAAGGGCATTTCTATGCTTCTGTCTCCGTTCTTCTGGCAGATTTTGCAGGGACAAAAGGTAAGGGAAAGAAAGCCAAAGCACACAGATAAGGCGCAGGAAATGGCAGGGTTTTTCCCTGCAGTAATCGATGGCTTAATTTGCTGCAGGTGGGTTTGGTGACAGAACACCTCTGCCCACAGGCAGATGTGGGCATATCAGGACCAGGGTAATGGAGCTGAAAGTCAACAAGTGCTTTTATTTTTGCATTTTTTTGACCTAATGGTAAAATCTTAGATGGTGGCTGTGGCTATTTGTAAAGAGAAATTCTTGAGAACAGGTGGAGCTGCTCTGCCCCTCGCTCCCATCCCTCCCTGGCACTGCTGGTTTAGCACAGCCTAAGGAGCTGGCAGACTAAATAAGAAAACAAACCCAGAGCTGCTCTGCTTGCATGCAGCCATCATCACTTTGCACAAAGAAACCCAAAGGCAGAATTTGTCCTGCTGCATTTCCTTTTGGCTTCTTCTGAGCAGCACCACACAGCGCCTGCTGCCTCTGACAGACGTTGGCTGTAGGGTTAGCAAACGGGTCGCCCTTCCGGATGAAGACAAGGCTCCTCACGCGTTTCTGTTTCTCTCGCTGCCACAGGCCGTCCTGTTTAACAAAGGAGCCATCGACGCTCTCTTCCACGTGCTGCCCCCGGCCACGGCGCTGGGCTCCTGCTTCGCCTTCGCGCCACGGGAGGGCCTGATCCCGCCGGGCGGCCTGCAGGCCATCGGCATCTCCTTCAGCTCGGCCATCTTGGGGCAGTTCACCGAGGAGTTCAGGTTCAGCGTGCACGGGTGTCCCGAGCCCGTCACCTTGACTGTCAGGTGAGCGGGGTGACGGGAGCCGGGCCTGGCCCTCCTGGCGCCGCAGGGTGATCGCCTCAACAACGCCTCTCGTGGGGATGTGTTGGGGCGAGGTGTCCTCCTGGCTCCGGTACCTCCTCTCTGCAGCCAGGGAAGTGCTGGTCTGGGAGACGGGGAGCTCTGCCCGCGAGTACAGGGATTGGGCGTCATCCCGTGGGCTGGTGCTGTTACAAGAGGTAACCCTCACCAAGCAAGGAGGGGGAAAAAGGGGATAAGAACAATAAAGCTAACTTCTCAGGACCAGAGCACCACAGAAGCTCGTCCCAGGCGGTTCTTCCCGTGGGCTGGAGGGATGTGGTGGTGGGGGCAGGAAAACTGATGCCGGGTGCTGAAGAGCTTTGGGGTGGCTGGGCCTCCTCAGCAGCTCTTGGGAGGCACCAGATCGAGCACCAGGCCAGGCAGTGAAGGAACGGAGGGAGTCTGCAGCTGATTTATCAATAAGGTAGGGGAAAATGGATAAAAAAGAGCAAAGTTATTACTTTGCAAGAGAGCGGTGAGTAGGTCTGCTGACCTCCGGTAGAGAAACAATGATGTTGGCTTTGTGTTTGGAGGGAAAGTGCTGCTTTTTTTGGAAATCAAGAGGGAACATTTCACAATCAAATAATTTATGCTCCTCTGTCCCTCCCCCTAAACTGGTCATGGGATGTCATTGCATAAGCAGCTTTCTCCTTGAGCAAGGGCAGGCTTCACTTGAAAGATGTGCTTATCTCAGGTAGATGAGAGCTTTTCTTGTCTCGTGCCCACCGCCTCTGCCCTGCAGTGGCCATGTTCAACCAGGAGGTGGCTGCCCACGCCTTTGTTGCCATCTGGTTTCTCCCAGCCAAATGAAATGGTTCTGGTTTCTCCACTGGCTCCCAGAACTTCACCCCCAGTGCCAGCGCTTTCCCCCCTCTTTCTGGTCCCTCTCTGCCCTGTTCTGCCAGCGCAGCCCTCGGCTGGGTGCAGACCTTGTATCTCACTGAAAGAGGATTTCTCCCCCTGTTTTTTTCTCCTACCCCATCCTTTTGCCCCTAATTCCTGGATGATGGCTCCTTGGCAGCCCATCTGATTTTGCAGCCCCCACCTACAGTAATTCCCAGTGCCCTGGATTTAGTCCTCTGGGGAGAAAATACCCACTTCTTGGAGGAGATGTGGCTGGTGTGCCATGGGGCTGCAGAGGAAGGAACAGGGATGAGATCTCACGTGGTTCCTCTGCAGCCTGGCGTTATCCCTCCCGCTCTGCAGTGAGCCCGCTCTCCCTATGCACGTGCAGTAAATAATGCTACCGTAAGGCAAAATGTTGCCCAAACCACTGCCTCTCCCCGCATTTCCTGCAAGCTGTGCTGCTATCAGCTGTTATGCAAGGAGCTTGGGGTTGGCTGCTTGCCTTCTGGGCACCCACTCAGGTTTGTTGAGCTCACCCAGCAGGAGTGGCAGCCCAGCAGGGCTCACCCCCGGCAGGTTCCAGCATCACCTCCAGTGGTGGCTGGCTTGGTGGTAGTTTTCCATGACCTCCTGGCACGGGCTGTGATGGGAAGCAGGTCTGTTCTCTTTGCTCTGTTGAAAGTAAGCTGTGCGGGCTTGGGAGGTGAGGGCTGATTATGTGATCTCCTTGGGGAGGGACCTTCAGCAGCAGCAGGGATTTGGACCTGGCTCATTCCCAGGAACTGACTAAGTTCTGAGGAACTGAGAATTAACTTTGGGTTGAAATGCCTGAAAGTCTTTGCGACTGCCTAATCAGAAGATGCCTAAACCACAGGAGATTCTTTTCCACTTGGATGCCAGCCTTACAAGGTCCTGAACATTTGTTTCTTCGGTGTTCAGAGACTTTGGTGTTTAGAAAGGGATGGCGAGAAATGGGGCAGCAGGGATGGGGGCAGGTCTCTCCTGTGAGGCACTGGGATCTGCTCATGGACCGAGCAGGCATGATGGCAGCCCTGTGGATAAAACTAGCAGGTGCCATTCGCTGTGGTCCCTGATTTAACGAGAAGACAGGGCTGGCACTGATGGGCACCGGCCGTGGCAGAAATTAGTGGATGTTATGCAGCTCCAGATGATGATTTCACTGGGTGAATTTTGGAGTTGAGGCCCCAGCCACTGAATTTTGAGGGCAGGGGAGGAGGTGTGCTGGGTTCAGGACACACACGCTTGGTGGTTTAAGACAGGTGTTTCTCATGGGTGTGTCCCCCACCGGTGACTTGGCGACATACGCGGCCCCCCGGTGCACTGAGCCGGGGCAGCCATCAGCAGCTGTTCCTCCTGCCCACCCAGCCGCCGTGCTGAACACGGCATGATGAGGGCTCAGCACCTTGCCCTTCTCCTGACCCTCTGCCTGTCTTTGTCCCCGCAGGGGCTGTGTCATCGGACCGACTTTCCACTTCGATGTTCCTTCCCTCCGCTTCGGCGACGTCCCCTTTGGTGAGCACACCCTGGGCTTGCTCTGCCAGGTGGGAAGGCTGAGTGTTGCAAACTAGCACAAGAGCATCTGTCACGGCCCTCCTTCGAGGTGTAAAAAGCAGGGCTGCTGGCTGCTTTGGCAGCGTTTTGCCATTACTGCTGCACACGTGCATGAAGGCCATCATGAGGTCGAACAGAAATGGGGTCTGTGCTTCGTGGTGTCACCCAGGTTAGCCCGAAGCTCCCAATCCTTGGCAGCAGAATGAACACGAAGGTCAGTGTCCTGGGAGTGCCCAAGAGATGGGACCGCAGGGGAAGGGAGCTGAGACCCCAGAAAATCTGGGTGACTTTAGTGCAAGAAAGCAGTGCGCAGAGAGGGCACCTGGTTGTCCCACACCAGGCATGCACTGGTGTCCCCAGAGACCCGGGCTGCTGCCCTCTGCTTCCATTGAAATGCAGATTCTGACTCTCCAGCTCAGCCTCACAAAAGGCTTTTTACTGAGATGATCTAAAGTTTAAATGTGAAATCAATTGTGGATTGATTGAAGGGCCATTATCATTCTGCCCGGGATGCCTCTGTGTTTTCATGCCATTCGTGGACTTTTTAAGAAAACTCATTTTCTGAGCTGCTTCCTCCTCTCCCCGCATCGCCATTTTTCACTTTATTTCCTTTGGAACAAACAAAACAAGACACACACCCAGCAGAAATACGGTTAGGTAATGCAAGGTTCGTCCTATGCAATCTGATTTCATTAATGAGGCCTTTCCAGCTGAAGAAGGGAGCTTTTGTGTTGGTTTTTGTTGTTGTTGTTAGGTTGGGTTTTTTTTTGGCTTTTTGCTTTTTTTAGCTGCACTGCTAACGACTTCGTCTGGCAGCTTCGGGGTTCTGTGAGATCTGTGTCTGTCCCTTGTGCACCTCCTGCCTCCCTGCTGGTTGCTGGGTTCCTCGCTGGAGGTGGGCATTTGTCACTGCTGATAGGCGTGGGTAAACTCTGCTCTCCCTGCAGCTGGTTTTCCTCCCCATCTGCGCTCAGATAACTCGTGCCGTGGGAGACGTCCCCACCCGTGGCTGTGTCACTGGTGCATGATGGTAGGCCAGTAGCTGAGCTGCTGGTGCACACAGGTAGCAATCAAAGCCAGCGCGGGTGCCATGTCCCCATTTGTTAGCTAAGGCAGAACGTATCTCCTGCTAATTCTGAAGCATCAGGCTCGCTCCCATGAGCGGGCTGGGAGCTGTCAGTGCTCGGTTTGGTTGCCCTAAAATAGGAGGTGCTTTACTCAGAGCCTCCAGGTGGGCACAGGTGCCCTGTGAGGTCTGTGCCGTGTTTTCCAGCCCTGCACACACGTGCCCAAGCATCACTCCAGGTGTTGCTTTGTATCGGTGCTCTTACTCAGCCCTCTTAAAATTCTGTATCAGAAACAGCAACGATTGGTTGGAAGTGGTGCTTCAAGCCAGCGTTGGGATCTGAAAATCCACAAGTGCGGTGAAATCACCCTGCCTCAGCCCAGACTGCAGGCCACTGACAGCAAACGGGCAGGCATGCCTCTGAAGAAGCAATCCTCCCCAGGAGCTGGAAGCAGCCCTGAGAGGTGGGGAGCAAGGGGGCTCAGAACGCAGGGAGAGGTCTGCGAAACCAGGCTAGGTGAGAGCTCGGGGCTGTGAACGCAGCTTTGAACCCAAGGTTCCTGCTAGCAGGCACTGAATCTGCCTTTTGTGGGCTGATGTTAGTCCAGACAGATAATCCAGCTGTGATGGGATTTGGGGTAGATAAAAGACTCCGATGATCTGTGTGAGCCAGCGCTGCTTGTTGGCATGCTTCCTGTGGTCAGCCTCAACGGACAGCAGGAGGCTGCTTCACGTCCTGGATCGTGCTGCACACAAACGGTCGTGTTGTAATTACAGTTGTAATTACAGTTGTAACCAAGCCGACTGGAATTTAATCGCAAATTTGTGGTAGGATCATAAGGAACAGCATCAAAGCGCTTTCGTAGTGCTGCAGTTCCCAATTCCACCCTTTATTTTCCTTTATATATATTTTCTTTCTTTCGCTGTGGATGCTCCTGGATGGCAACACACCGCTTTTCTGTATTGAAATTCATGGGATTTTTCATGGATTTGAGATAGTATTCAGCCGGAGAAGTTGAGTTTTATTGCTTGAATTCTCAGAATAAATAACTCCGTTCTGGTCTGTGTGGATGCACCCAGAAATGAGAAGCAGCTGGGGCTGTTTGAGGGCGAGGGGCAGAGCTCCTTGCAGTTGGAGAAAGAAAAGCCTCTGGTGGTGGGTGAGCAGCGCGAGGGAGCGATTGCTGCGTGCAGTGTGCCAGCAGGCCTGAGGTTAGTTCCTCCCTCAGCTCCTCAGTCAGCTGTCATTCAGATTTGTCAACAAGCTGGGTTGCAAGCTCGGGTTTTTCTCGTAATGGGCTGTTTACAGCAGGAGTCAAGGGATAACTGGGCATAACTTCCTGTTTGTCGTTCCTCAGGCTTTCCCTGCACCTTGTCGTGCCGCCTCAGTAACACCTCCTTGGTGCCCATGACCTTCAGCCTCCGCATCCCTGGCGATGGCTCCGGAGAGCCCAGCGTCACCAGCTTTGCCCAGATGTCGGACACCACTCTCCTCTCCTGGAGGAAGGGGGCTCCAGCTTACCCCCAGCCCAGGGAATTCACCATCACGCCCTGCAGAGGGACCCTCCGCTCCCAGGGGGTGCTGGATGTCCAGGTATGGATCCTGCTTCTGCGGCTGGGGCTGTGCTGATCGCCAGAGGACATTAGCACTGCTGTTGTCGAGCACCAACTATGTTGTTCTCCTTAGCTTTGTTTCCCCTCTCTTGCTGAGCAGGAGCTGCACTGAGTGCAGTGATCTCTAACGGGGGCAGGAAAAGCTGCGGCAGCCCCGAGCTGTGCAGCACCTGCTGGGCCACGCGTTCCCCTCCTAAAGATGAACGCCTTCGCTTCAAGCCAGCAGATCTCCTCTGGATTTATATTGTTGTAGTTGAGGTTTAAAACTAAGGGACTAATTTTTGTACAGTGGGGAGCAGAGGGGGAATAGCTGTAGTGTATTTGTGCTTTAACTTGGTTTGCATGTGCCCTGATAGTTGCAAGAAGGATTTGACAACTCAGACATCGTCAGAAGATTTGTGTCAGTCCCACAGACTATGCTCTGTGCATGGACCAGAACAAAATCAGGCCCAAGTCCTCCCTTTTTCCTTAACGTGGCATGGAGGACACCATGCTCAGCGGTGAGGCTCATTGCTGAGCTCCCAGAGCTGGGTTTCTTTTCCCTCCACGCTGTTATTCCAGGCTGTTCTTCTTGGCCTGTGCGTTGTTAAAAAACAGATCACATCATCAAAGAGAATTCCTTGGGAGGGACCTTTGATGTTCCCACATTCCAGTCCCTCAGCACTTTGGTCCCCGTTAATGTGCGGCGAGGTCCTTCCTGGACCAGGAACATCCACAGCTCCTCAGAGGAGTTTTAGACATCCCAGCCTGGTGGAGCGATGCTCTCTCCGCCCCACGAGGTGATGCACTTTGTCTCACACATGGATGGAGGCCTCTGGGAGCGATGCAGCATTTGATGTTGTTCCCTTCTGCCAGGTCACCCTGTGCTCCAACACAGTGAGGCGGTACGAGCTGGCGCTGGTGGTAGACGTGGACGGCGTTGGCAAGGAGGTGCTGGCGCTCCTGCTTACAGCCAGGTATCAGAGCTTTCCCCTCCAGAAACGCTTTGGTCTCTCAGCACGGTGCTCTTCCCTCTCCTCGACTCATCCTATGAAATGAGTGCAGATGGGAGCAGGGGTATGAGCCCGTGGGGTGAAGGAGCAAGGCCGCCACAGAAGCTAGGAGAGGGCACAAAGCAGGCGGTGGCTTCTGCCCTCCACGGCTGTGACAAATGGCCAGATTTTTGGATGAGACTGTGGTATAGGAGAAGAGAGGGTGTTGTTTGTACCAAAACCCGTGGGTCTTGTGTTCCCCTAGCTTCACACCTGGAGAATTCAAGGACTCAACAAACTCTGCCTTCTCCTGGTATCCCTAACTCCCCCTGGCCACCTCTGTGCCTAGGTGCGTCGTGCCCCCGCTGCGAGTGCTCAGCCCCGTGGTGACGTTCGGCTGCTGCTTCCTCAAGCACCCCTACCAGCAGGCGCTGACCCTGCTCAACGACGGCGACGTCCCCGGCTGCTACAGGCTCCTGCCTCAGGTCTGGCACCGCGTCCTCCTCTTCCCCAACCTTACCGAGGGTTGTTGCTGAGAATGGGAACCACCTGGGTATGACATGTGGCTAGGTGTTATCCGGATCTCTCTCTCTCTTTTTTTTTTTTTTCCCCCCTAATAAATGTGTATTTGCTTTAGGAAGCAATTCTAGATTTTGGGGATGCTTTCGTGCAGAATTTAGGGGATCATGAAGAGCTGCTGCAAGGAGGCTCCCAGCACAGGGGTGATGCAGCAGGGCTTTTAGCAAAGCCTGTCTCCTTGGCAGAGGGAATTGCAGGGGGAGAGCTGCTCAAGCCCGTGGGGCAGCCGTGCACAGGGTGCAGCCACTGAGCACCTTGCATCTGGCTCTGTGCCTTGCTTCGTTCTCCAAGGGGTTTTTAAACTCCACCGTGACTCACACCCTTTTAACTTCCCTCTAAGGTCTCTCTGACGTTGTTTGTCCCGTACAGGAGCACAAGGAGGGTGCTGCCGTGCAGTACTCCAGCCCCGTGCCGTGCGGGATCATCCAGCCCCACAGCTCGGTGGAGGTGCCGGTGACCCTGGAGGCCCAGGTGACAGGCGAGCAGCTGACGGTGGCTTGGGTCGCGGTGTTTGGCAGCGAGGGATCCCCGCTGGTGAGTCCCAGGGGACGCGTACCCTTTGTGCAGCAAGCCTTGGTGGGGCGCGAGGTGTGCGCGGGGTGCTGATCCCAGGGGTTCCTCCTGGGCAAACGAGAGCTGCAGCGGTGGTGGCTGGGGTGGCAGGAGTGCAGGGCCCCCTGCTCCTCGCTTCTCCGGGGGAGAGCGACGGGACACTTCTTGGCTGTGTGCAGAGCTTAAAGCAGCTCTTTCCAGCTGGGAAGGGGAGAGCGTGTGCACGGGCCAGCTGCTGCCATATGCTGAGAAGTGTTTGTTTGTCCTGGGAGCGAAGGAGGTGACAGGAGCTCTGTGTCGCCCCGGGCTGGGTCCCCAGAGGTGATGCATTTCCAAGAAGCAGTGCAGGAAAAGCGAGCTGGGTCTTTTTGCATGCCGTCTGCCATAGCTCAGGCCCAAAGGAGCACGGCAATGACATATCCAGAGCCCCCTAAGCGAAGGGGCAGCACCCAGCCCTGCCCTGGGTGTTTCCGATGGCCTTGCTGCGCAGTTTCACTGCACAACTCCTTGCTCTGAACGCAGCCATGAGCAGGCTGGTGCTGGGTCTGCCAAATGGGACTGGCATGAGCGAGGAAGGAGGGGCTCGTGGCATCACTCGTGACCCCTGCGCTCCGTGCACCTGGAGCACAGAGAGGCTTTTTTCTACCAAGCTCAGAAATGGGTGAGGCAAAGCATTCCTGGGCTAAAGGCTGCTGAAATTTGTTGCTCACAGACACACATACACAACAGCAGCAACGAAACATCGGCAGAAGAATCTTATGTAGTGTCCTGGCTTCATCTAACTGAGACCTAGAACAAATTTAGCAAATTAAAGTTTAATTTAAAATGATATTAACTTTGAAGTAGCTATGCTAAAATGTCTTGTCGTCCCTCTGAGCATGAAGCAGGATGTCGGAGGGTTGCTGGGAACCTTAAGCTTGCTGTAACAGAAAGGAAGGTTGGCATTTGGAAAGCTGTTCGAGGGATTTCAGCCTTCATTAAAATGAATGGAAGTGCTGCTGCTAAATCCCCTGGATGCTGCTGAACCTCTCTGCCCAGGCGTTCGCGGGGCTGAACGTAAAGCAGTCAACAGGAAGGCAGCGCAGGAAGGCAGCACAACCTGACGGCTGCTTGTAAACATGAGGCACGCTGCCCTCAGAGATGAGGGTTTCTCCCCACAAGAACAACCCCGTGGCTTAGCTGTGCATTTGTATTTTTACCTTGTTTTTTTTTTTTTGCCCAAGTGGTGAGAATTTCAGCTGGAGAGCCCTAGCTGACCCTAAGGCTGTGCTGCACAAGGCTGAGCTCGTGTGTGCCCTTCAAGTTAGTCTGCAATATGCAGCAGTTAGGCTCAGGTTGCTGAACCAGAAGAGAGTTTCTTGCAGTCAGATTCTTTGCATTTTCTGTGGGACTGCCCTATAGTTTGTGTGTGGGTTCACTGTTTCATGGAGTCGTTGGATGGCGTGGGTTGGAAGGGGCCCTGAAGACCATCCACTTCCATTTCTCTGCATACATCCTGCACCGGTGCCATACCCTAGCCATATGGCTCGTGGGCTACCAACCCGACCTCAGAGTTCCCACAGAACCAAACAGGACCTAGCTTTGTCATCTTGGGTCTTGCCTTCTGGTGTTGGCACCAGATCTCTGCAGTTTTAGGTGAAACCTCAAACCTGCACCTCTAGCTCTGCTCAGCGGGGATTTTCCTGCCCCCTCCAAGAAGTCTGTGGACAACGGGTTTTTTTATATTTTATTTTGCTGCTGAGGACGTACCACGACCGTACACGCTGTAATTGGAGCCAAACAGGCTCCCAGCTCCCCCTTCCCCCTCCAGCACCGTGTGTGGGGTCAGCCCCCGGTTCTGAGCCTCGCTGCGTGACTTCGGGCTCCCACTGCACGCAGCCGTGCCCTGTCAAGGGGAGAGCCCTGGCTGAGCAGGAGGAGTGGTTCTGACAGCTGCCAGTGCCGTTTCCCTCAGTCAGGCATCATTAAAGGTTTT
>VXAV01000489.1:50848-68923 GCA_013399715.1 Alectura lathami | reverse complement strand
AGAAAGTTTTAATCTCTGATATGTATGAGACTCCCCATGTTTCATTAAAGCACAATGTCAACAGAATATCATCAGCAAGACTGCCTAAACATGACAAAAAATAAAGAAAAAATAAATCACTATTTCTTCTAATTTAAATAAAGAAATAAAAAGTGTTAATCCTGAGGAGCCTGCTTCATGGGTAAATTTCTAAGGCAATCCTAGGATTTAGAATTTTTAAAAAAGTAACCAGAAAACTTTTTTTTTTTTTTTTCTTTACTACTCTTGTCTCCACTGTTTCAGAAAGCTGGAGTTTAATGCTGAAAGTTTTGTGGGATATATTACTGGGGAACATTAGGTAGGTTCTTGTTAACTCCTATATTGTGTCTAAATTTTTCATTCACCATATCAATACCATTACCAGTGGTCAGCCAAGATAAGGATTTATTTTTTGATGGGTTTTGGCCACGTGGAAGACAACATCTACATGAAAACACTAACTTTATAAATTAGACTGAAATTTGAACAGGTTATATGCTGTTCTTCCCTCTAAAACATCTACAATATGTTCTGTTTTCCTAACAGATTCATTTGACACCAAACCACAGAAAGAGCGAGATCATAACCACTGCTTGGTTTTTTAGACATTTTGCTTCTAGGAATGCTAACTGAAAAATTAACGGGTAAGAACATAAATTTACAAATTAATATTCTTTAATGCCACATCGACTTTATTTGTGGTTCTAAATCCCAACTGCAGTCAAGTTTATGAAATATCAAGAGAACCTGTATTTTCTTGAGGATTGCTAGATTCCTGAATCAGCCTGTTTGCTCTTGCTTTTTCTTTGCTCTGAAGTTACAGCAGGAGCTGTTAAGTCAGTACTTTGACATGTGAGTTGTTCTTCAACTGTATGAATTACCTTGAATTACAAATTTGTTGAAATGTGAAATATCCACGCTTTTTTAAAGCGTAATACGTTGACTATGCTCCTGAAAAAAATACATTTTTGTACAAACTACCATAAAATTTGCTATATTAAATACTCAGCTGTAAATTTATACAGCATAAAAGCTATTTCACAGCTAGACTCGCAAAATTAGGTCCTGAAGTAACAATAGTGAAGTGCTGAATGCAACCAATAAAACTTTTGAAACATAAGAAAATATGATCCCTTAGCTACTGTACCTCAAGGATAGGGCTCCAGCTGAGAACTGATGAGCTCATGAATACCATCCCATTCCTTGAAACTGTTGCTGGAGAGGCATTATCAATATTGTGAGGTTCAAAGACTATTTTACAATTCGGTGCCATAGGTATTCGGTCTCCATTTGCAAGCGTTAGAGTTCTGTTATCATCCAAGACAGAATTAAGGTTCTCAATCCAAATAGCGTCAACTGGACCATCAAGAACTATCCAGATGTGGTCACCTGCAGTCCAAAACAATAAAGAAAAATGCCTATGAAAGAAGTTTTTGTTTCTTTCAAGGACCAGTTTCTTCTGTCTTCAAATATATTTTGAACTAATTCTGAATTCATGAGTACAGCTACAATCTCAGCTTTAAATGCAATTACCACTTCCATTACTCACTTTCAATTAAGTACCTCATTTTGTCACCTTACCATAATAATTATGCTTTGCTCAGTATATAAAGTGTCATAAGCATAATTCATCAGTTTGTAATCATCTCCAACATAGTTTTATGGATCCAGTCTTCAATTCAATAATAAATAAGTTTTATTTCAACTCACAGAAATCAACATAAAGAGCACAGAAACAGCAAACTTATTTAACCACCATTCATCTGTTTCCAAAACGTCTGTGCAAACATAGTGAGATTAAATGAAAGAAACATTTGGAAAACCACTCTCTCAAATGACATGCTCTTTCATCTACTTTCATATCTAAAGTAGGTCCATTAGAAAAAGATTCCTGTTTTTCATTCCTCTGCTTACAGATTTGATCCAGCTCCCCTCGAAGGTTTTCAAGCCCTTTCTGCTCAGTACTGGTAATGTATCTTAATGCCTGCCTGTGTTTCCTAGGAGGCTCTAGGTCTGTCCTGCTCACCTGACAGGCATTAGAGAAGTACTGCAATTAGTGAATCTAACTGAGAAAATCACTGAGTGTGCTAATTTAATATTTCATGCTGAGGGGAAAAATGAAGAACCAATGCCATGCTACATTCTCTAGGGCACTACATTTCCATATTTGAAACAAAACCAATAAGATTAAATCCAAAAGTTTTTTCTGTTTTAAGGAATCTGCATACCTAAAGACTATGTTTCTTTTGAACAGGAAAATAGAACAAGAAGTGCAACAAATGCTTAGATTTTCTCTTTCTTTATGCCTTCTTTCTTCCCCTTTAGTCCTGAAGGCCCAATGATAAGGTCACATACTAATATTCATACAAAACAAGGAAGAATCTATCTAGCACCAGTCCATCAGGGTGCAATTAATATAGTAGTCTATGAATATGCCAAGATTATTTTATATATGCCAGGCAGAAATTGCTTGCCTGAATGGAATTATCCAGTGCCATTTGAGATGGACTATGGTATGCACAGGGCAAGCAGATATGACACAACCAAAGGACATTCATACCATTCTGTTATGGCAGCTTGAGAGCAGGTGGAAATCCTTACAGCACAAAAATGTTATCATATACTAGTGGTGAGGGAGCAAATTCTGAGCTTCTACCTTTCTTCCATGCAAGAGCCTATCATTTCAAAGAAACGGACCGCAAGTTCAGTGGAACAGTATTTGCCACACTGCACAGCTTGAACACGAAACATTTAGGGCAGAGACTTTTTAAATACAATTGACAGAGTTCTTACAGCTGTATTCAGAAAGAAAATGGAAAAGAAAACTGAAAAGAAAACTGAAAAGAAAAAAAAATCTGCTAATGTGCTTTTGAGAGATGCCCTACGCGTTTCTTTTCTTTTGGAGGGGGAGGTTTTTTTTGTTATACCTTTCTTGACTCTTAAAGTTTTTCTCCATAGTGTTGAAAATATTCCATCTGTCCAATCATTTGTTGCCACATCAAGACGACCAAACATCTGTGGTGCAGTTATAGCTTTAGGATTCATTCTCATTTCACGATGTGGCTGTCCACAATCTATGCAAGCAGATCATTAGTTTTGGTATTTCTGTTCAATAGTCAGTGAGCTTTCACAAATTCAAAATCTTTACACACAAACGTATATTTTAATGTGTAATCACCATTACAAGAAAATGTGTGCTTACTTGGAAAAGTTTCTAGCAGCAAAAAATGATAAAAGTATTACTTATTTTTTACTGCAGATGACGATCTGTCCTGTGATATTACCATGTTAGTATTTAGTATCATAATACATTCAAACTAATTTTTCCAGTAATTTATCCTCACAGTGAAATAATTAAGGCTTTCTATGAAGAAACAAAGCAAATTTTTTTACATTTTACAATATAGATACATACCTGTCATGGCTTTCATCAAAGTGTGGATGCAAGTAGTTTTTCCTGCACCACTAGGCCCTAGTGTCATCAGTCCATGTCTTACTCTCTGAGTTTCAAAAAGTTGTATAACTTTCAGTTTCCAAGGAGGATGACAAACAAGTCCAGCATCCTCCACCTATAGATAGTGATAGAAATCCAAATTGCCACTATTTTAGTGCGCAGGATATTTTGATATTTTAGAAACCTTTATTCAATAGAAGGCTCTTTGTTAAGGTTTTGTGTATATAACAAAACTATTTGGAAAAAATAAGAGTTATTTGGTGTTCAAATATGCATTCAGAACAATAAGCTATGATAAACCATCTTCTTTCTTTCTTTCAGGGTTAATGTATCATTTTAAGAAAAGGATGAGAATTTTAGAAACACTCTTGCTAGCTAGAAAGGTCTTTTGTAGCTACAAAAGGTCTTTCACTTATCAGTAAGAAAGGAGTTTTTTTATTATTATTGACATTTCTAATTTTAAAGTTCCTTAAATGTCTACTATAGCCAAAAGTTCTGCAAAACATTTTGTCTGATGTTTATCAGTGTGAAGAGAGACCTTTGACCAACTTTTTCATGTGACCCTTCTGAGAAGATATGCTATTTTAACATCATATGATTCTTTTCCTGCTTTTTCCTTAAGCTTAAAGAAGTTATCTCAATATAACAGCAATGCTATTACTTGTGAAAGTGACTCAGCCAGAAGTGAATACGAAAGTTTTTAGTCAGACAAAAGTTGGAACTATTTCTTAATGATTCAGATCACACTGTATGTTTCTGATAAAGTCAAAAAATATTTCTAAAAACTCAAGAACACATTATACAATCAAAACTCGATATATCAATTCTAATTCATTTAAAAATAATTTCTGTTTTTAAAATATGTTCCAAATAAAATGTCAGAAAACATAATCAGTAGAAAGAGGACTAACTTCTTATAGAGTTGGGTTTTTTGTGCTTTTTATTTCTCTATTTAACTATTAGACAACTATCTGAGGAATTATTGAAATTCTGGAGGAATATTTAATAAAGCTGATCATTTAAGCGTTCATACTCCATTAACCTTCTATAATCCCACTGACGTTCTTCAGCTAGCCTTATCAAAGTGTTCCAAAAGATCTAATGAAAACTGAAATAGAAGAAATGTCATTTTAGGAAAATCTTTGAGCTCATGTTCTCTCTGTTAGACTTCATACAACAATTAAATCTTGGTTCACATAAGGCAAAAGTACATACAGTTTTCAAACTGATTACCACAAATTATTTAGGAAAAAAAAAAACACAATGCCACAACCACAATTCAGTGACACCCTTAAGAATAATAATGACATGCCAATGGTAATGATTTATGGAAAAGCTTAATCTCGCCAGCTGGGCAGATTCAACACTAGTAATGTTCCCAGATGCTAGTTATGCTCAAAACAGAAATCAAGAGAAACATTACCTGTTTGTCAATGGCAGCTTCCAGTTCAGGATAGCCTACTTTGTCAAGTTGGATATCTGGAAATAGATCTTCAATTAAACTCAGGAATAAGGGTTCATCTTCATCAATCTAGTGAAAATCAGGTGGGAAAAAAAAAAAAAAATTAAACCCTATTTTACATATTCCAGCATCTTGCAAGACAACTCCTAACCCTTGTGGGCTGAAGAAATATTTCAAAACCTAATAACAATCTACGGTAACCCTCTAAGTGCTAAATACACTAGTAGGACACAGTAGAAGGAGATTGTGATAATTCAAATAATCAAAAGTTATTGAAAATTAACCACTAATATCCCAGCTGAATTTATTAAAGTAGATTATAGTAATATCATTTACATAAATAATAAATTATTTGTCTAAGGTGTATAAAAGGTAATAAAGGAGATTAAGTATTGCAACAAAAGAGGTTTTTAAAAAAAAAATCTGAACAGGTCACGTCATCTGGGAAATGCAACATTTCCAAGCTACCATCAGACTAAAAGCCACATCCAGTGGCTCTAGGGATCACTTTAACAGATTCAAACTGTTTCCCAAAAATAAATGGCTCCAAAGCACAGTTTAATTAATGTACCAGATCCTCAGATCTTACCAGTTTAGACAGATTCATGTCTCTCAGCACACGCATGACTATGGTAGACTCAGTATCTGTGGGATTTGCTCTTTTTGCTGCTCCTAATGTGCGTAGCACTGACAATATATTCCGCAAGCCAAAATCATAATGCACCTAGAAGACAGGCAAAGTCTGAGGAAATTTTCTCCTAGTTTATTGGGATGAAACAATTCTTATTTTTCACTCAAGGTATGAGAAGTGGTATAAGCAGCATAAGTATCTCCTAACACCTGCTGTGGGTTACCCGCAACACCCCTGAGTACTACACAGCCACTCCTCCAGTGCGATGTGAAAAAGAACTGGAACGGTAAAAATGAGAAAACTCTCGGGTTGAGATAAAGGCAGTTTAACAGGTAAATACACAAAGTAACACCAAAAATTTGTGTCACTATTCAGAGTCTTTCCTTAAGATAATTTTTTCTGAAACGAAAGTCATCACCTGCTTTGATAGCTGTTCCTCACACAGCTTGTACAGTGTAAAGAATTTCCTCGCCAATACCACATTAGCAATAAAACCACAACTAGCCAACTTGACACGAATTATAATTTGCCGATCAGGAACCATCATGGCCACCGAACGGAAGTTAATCTTCAAGTTTTCAGGAAGTTCTTGTCGTCCAGCGTATCCTGGATTCTGGAGAAATGAGCAAGTTTTGAAGTTGACTGCGTCTTGCACAAACCGAAGAATCAGCAAAGGAACATACAGTCTGATCAGGCAAAAGTAGCCTTCTGGCTTTAAATTATATGTAAGCATGAATTGTCAGGCAGACAATTCCTCCACATCTCTAAAGCGTTTTAGCTTCTCTTACATCCATGAGGTATGTATCTGAACACTTCAAATCTAGATGTCATTTGACTTACAGGTTCAGCTTTGCCTGGTTACTTCCAAGCAGGTCTCTATGGTCATTTCTCCACACTTGCAGTAAAAAGCACACTTTGGGAACACTAATTTAGCATTCAGAAATGATGTGATACATAGATAACTTGTCTTTACAAGGATGACTACTGTGGCAAATTGGTTTGTTAATTGCAAATGCTTGACGTCAACAGAAAAAGACACAGTAAACTGTCTTTGTAGTAATGCTTACTTCTCAAATTGTCAGTGAGTTCAAAGAGGTGAGTGACATCTTAGTTAGCCAGCACATTTAACGTATCAGGCTAGAAGTGATTATTGTACAATCATCACTGGCATATCACAAATCTACTGAACACCTACCATAGTAAGAAAGATGCCAAATTCAGGGTTCATTTCCACATTATCTCCATCAGTAAAAATAAAGCTTTTTTTATGTTCCTTCTTACATGTCAACACAATAGCAATTTGCTGTGCAGCTACTGATAGTACTGGTAAATCAATACGATTGAATTCATCAAAGCAACCCCAGGAGCCAGACTGAGCAAGACCTTCAAAGAAAAGAGCAAGTTAGCATCTGTCTAGTATGTTGTCTTTTGTGTGTGTGTGTGTGTATGTGTGTGTGTGTGTGTGTGCGCGTGTGCGTGTGTGTGTAAAATTCATATGCCAAAGATCAGGTTCCTCTGCCTCAGGAAAAAAATTTCTTTTGGAGGGTTGGGAAAGAGAAGGCTCTGGGGAGACCTCATTGCAGCCTTCCAATACTTAAAAGGAGCTTACAGGCAGGAGGGGGGCCGACTTTTTACACAGGTGGATAATGGTAGGACAAGGGGGAACGGGCTACAACTGAAAGAGGGGAGGTTTAGGTTGGACATCAGGAAGAAATTCTTCCCTGAGAGAGTGGTGAGGCGCTGGCACAGGCTGCCCAGAGAAGTTGTGGCTGCCCCATCCCTGGCTGTGTTCAAGGCCAGGCTGGATGGGTTCCTGGGCAGTTTGATCTAGTGAGCTAGTGGCTGGCAGCCCTGTCCATGGCAGGGGGTTTGGAACTAGATGATCTCTGAGGTCCCTTCCAACCCCCAGCCATTCTATGATTCTATGAAAGGGGCAAGAGTTTAATTCTTATTAAAACAAGAATGTACAAAGTTTCAAAAAGCCTTTCTAGGACACGACATAATTACATTTCTGTTTCTTCTATCAGTTTCTTCAATGTTTTTCCCATTCCTCCCTAACCCAAGAAAATCCTTGCAATAAGTCTTTGAAAATATGACAGGAGGTCAATAACCTATCTCACAGATTAAAATACACAGTAAAGTCAATTTCACTGGGAAAGAAGCTAGGGGTAATTCTGTGCCCGTATTCCACTCCTCATCAGGTATTTTCAGGAGGGGGGAATCGTCATTATCACCAAAGCTGCAACAAGAAAAGAGTCAAAGACCTCCACTTGATCTATAATATGGCATTTGCCATTAATGACAAGTATCAGCTTCTGGTGCTTAAAATATTGTCATTCATATCTACCTTCAGTGAGCCAATCGTGTTTCTAAACATACATACTGCTATTCATGCTTTTCATAGAATCATAGAATGGGCTGGGGTGAAAATGACCTTAAAGATCATCTAGTTTCAATCCCCTTGTTGTGGGCAGGGCTGCCAACCACTAGACCAGGCTGCCCAGGACCCCATCCAACATGGCTTTGAACACCTCTAATTGATAAGGACTTGGACGCTTCTAAGGAGACACAATATTTAAATCAGAATCCAATACATTTCACTAGCTGTACTGGCAATCCTCCTTGATTATTTTAAGGGTATTTATATATCCTTTCATAAACTCTTCAATCTTTTAAGACAATTCTATTTCTTGGGGAGATTGTTGCAATGGTATTTTACATTCTTAACATGATATTAATTACTTGCATTTGTTAAAAGACAGACAACCAACTGCTGATTAGGTGTTGATCTGGATTTATAAAGCTATTCTCTGAGCATGTGTAACTCATATAGTCCACGTCTTACCTTTGAAGATCCTCCCAAGTCCTCGGAAATCCATCTGGTCTGAACAGTTGAAGACGACTACGTATTTTCCAAGGCACCGTCCCATATCTTTGATGGTTTCAGTTTTTCCAGTTCCTGCAGGTCCCACAGGTGCTCCACCCATGTTCATGCCCAAAGCTTGAGCCAGAGTGATGTAACATCTAAAAGGCAACAAGCTATCATCACATAAGGGGCTGCAATACACCTTTGTGCAGCACCAGAGGCTCTTACTTCAGGGTACAATATTAGGAAGGCCTCGTTTACAGAGGCAAGGAAACTTTTGAAATCATGTGTCTCTAAAAATGATTTAAATCAGTCAGAAGGAAAACCCTGATGTGAGTAATACTGTAGTTAGTCTCCTCATATGTAAAGTGGAGGAACAGATGGTCCTCAATAATCAGAAACCTGACAGATCGCAAGAAGGGAAGAAAAAAACGCAGAGACTTCCTAATCCACTTTGGTTTGCGTAGTTCCTAAATTGCTCTAGCTGAAATAGCTCTGAACACATTATACTGCGGAGTACAATAATGAAAGACAGCTATCTTTGCTTTGCTATCCGCCTTTAAAATTTGATCATACAGTGCACCCCATTTTCTTATATAAAACTTATATGTGATGCAGTAAAACACTTTCTATCAATAATACCTAAATAGAAGTTCTAGAATTTACTGCATCTATTAGTTAAAAATATATTTTTTTTTCAAGTACTTTATTTTGTCACCAATAGTTTATAAATCACTTTTTGTGTTATTACTGTTAGGTGAATAGACCTCTCTATTAACAGTACTGCAATTATTTCCACATTCTTCTAGATTAAAGACCTCCAGTCTACTGCAGCTGAATAAAATTGATTTTCCTGTTTATTTTTCTTAGCTGTTACCATTACCTTGCCTGTAAACACGTATTTTTTTCCTATATCTCTCCCTGCATATTGTATCTGTTGGACATACACAATCCTCAGGTATATTAGCATCATATACATGAGGATCATAGGTCATATGCACCATATATATGAGGAACACACAAGCTTGTGGCAGACATGAAGCTGGTTGTAAATTATTCCATACAGTACAGCATAGAAATGAAAGCATTAATGTATTTCATTGAGCTGTTGGTGCTGGCCCAGAAGATGATCAGAGGGCTGGAGCACCTCCCCCTATGAAGGCAGGCTGAGAGAGTTGGGAGTGTTCAGCCTGGAGAAGAGAAAGCTCCAAGGGGACCTGACAGCAGCCTTCCAGTACCTGAAGGGGGCCTACAGGAGAGCTGGGGAGGGACTCCTTAGAAGGGCGTGTAGCAACAGGACGAGGGGTAATGGCCACAAACTGGAAGAGGGGAGATTTAGGCTAGATATGAGGAAGTTCTTTCCTGTGAGGGTGGTGAGACACTGGAACAGGCTGCCCAGAGAGGTTGTGGATGCCCCCTCCCTGGCAGTGTTCAAGGCCAGGCTGGATGGGGCTCTGAACAACCTGGTCTAGTGGGAGGTGTCCCTGCCCATGGCAGTGGGGTTGGAACTAGATGATCTCTGAGGTCCCTTCCAACCCAAACCATTCTATGATTCTATGATTCATGTAAACTTTATGACTTCAGTAAGACTGTGAAGGGTAAACTCTACGAATATCTACTTTGCATCCAGTAAGAGTGACTGAGTTGCTTATCTAAAGCCTAGATTTGGGGTCAAATAATAAAGGAATAAAATCAGTTTTTGTCACCTGTCTGTAAGAGGCGTGATGACAAGTCTGTCAGTACAGCCCAAAAATTCATTCTGGTATGTGAAACCCACATCAGTGATGTTAATCATCATTTTATCAGAGTCTTCATTAAAATAAAATCTGCACTGTTTCTGCCACTCAAAATCTGTAGGGCTCTTGATATGCATGCAACACTAAGAAAACAGGAAAAAGAAAAGACTGTGGTGCTCATGGTTAACATCTATTTTTGCATTTCTATTATCTCATTTAAGTGGTACTGTAAAGGCAGCACTACAAGCACAATGAAAGGCATAGTGAAAGCTAGTAACAAGAACAGTGGAGACCTTTCTTTGATTTTTACCACAAAAATTCCTTAAGTGTTACTGGTGATCCTGAAACCCCGCTAAGGGAAAGGAAATTCCAAGTACAAATGTGCAATCCACAGCCTCATATAAAAGTTATTAGGTCTAGTTAACATTAACTTTCCTTCTTCGATCATTTAACTATTCAACTCTAACATTTTATTTTCACATCTGAGGAGTAAGAACATGATGTGATAATTTAAAAAGAAAAAAAGGTCATATGAATTTCTGTATGCAAATCAGAAAATCAGAAAACCAAAAAAAAAAAAAAAAAAAAGTACTTCAAGACAGTTGTTATGGTGTCCAGATATTAGTTAAGAAATTCAACAGAGCTGGGAGGAATTCAAAGCTGACCAACTGAATATTAACACATCCACTAAAAAAAGGGGTCCCATTTAGTTGTATCTAAAACTGATCCTTTAAGTAAGATTGCCACACAACAGAGGCATCTATCTTAGACGGATCAACATCAAGCATCATAAAGTTCTTCTATTGCTGGGGCAGTCAACAACACTGAATTTCTTAAAGAGAAGCTATGACATGGATTGAGTGAGGCAACACCAGCAGTTCTGTAATACTCCAAGCCACACAATCATTACAGTCCTTACAGAAATTGTTCGGCTTAAGAGGCAGGCACTCATACATCATAGCTACACTCTCTGCTTGACCCTTCACATCGTTTTACACAGCTACTGCCTCATAACCCAGAAAATTTTTCAACACTTACCAGACCATCAAAGATGTCCCTCTGATGCACGTGAATAGTGATTAATGTCTCGTATTTAATTCGCTCAACTGGGTTAAGGTCTTTTGTTGTCATACCTATCAGCATGTTTAGAAGATCCAGGAAAACCTGATTTGTCTTTCGCATTATTTTTTTATCATATCTGGCGTTAGACAAAGCTTCTTCTGAGTCTCTCGTCCAAATCATTTGGATCCCCAACAACCCAACCTTAGGAAACATGAAATTGTATCTTTCATCATATTTTCTCTTTCCTCTTAAATGTACATTCACAGACACGGATAACCTAAGGAAACCATTCTGCCTGTTTGTATAAAATTATTTTTTTCATGCTTCCATATAAGGGTCTTTGAAGCCAAGCATTTATTTTGAGTGTCCCAACTCCACTGATAAACACCTAGTTAAGTCCACACTTCAGTCTCATAGAGACAGTCTATCAGGCACTGCTGATTCAATATAATTTACATCACAATATATAATTAATAATCAATATGTTATCAGATTAATGCTTCAATTTAAAATATTTTTTCAATTATTCATGCACTTTTCATTTCCTCTGCAATCATGCTCCTGATCACAAGTGTAGAAGGCTTTCCTGAATATATAAACAAACATACAATCTTTCCACTTTTCCTTCAGAAGTCAGGTATTAAGTGCATAAACAAATACTGTTAACTCTATTGCATTAATTTATTGTATTCAGCATTTTTTGAACAACAGCTTCAGGGAAAGTTTTGATCTTTTCATTTCAGATATCTAAATTGGAATTTAAAAGACTGGGGTGATCAAGATTAATTTAAGCATCAGTTTTGCAGTTGTAACACTGGCTGCAATCTTAATTGCAAAGAGAAGAAAATCCCACCAATGCACTAACCCATCTGTGGGCAATTTTTCATTGATTTAACAATGATTTTACCTGGGCTGGGTAGGTAGAAAGAAATTCAGTCAGCTGGAAGCTAGTTTCCTGGATATGCATAGCTGCCTGGCGAATAACATGATGCAGTGACATCTGGGACTCCTTCAACAGAGAATTAAGCCAAACTTCCACGTTACCTTCAGCCATTACAGGTCTTCTCAGCTCAATAGTCTCACCCTCTCGTGAACTAATCGACAATATACGATCATATATCTAATAAAAGCAAGGCAAGAAGAATTTGTGATTTACAGATTTATTATCATCTTTATCATAACTGCCTAGTTTTCCCACCATTACTTCATTAAACTTGCTTAGGTAAGTAAAAAACTACACCAATCCATTAAGCAAAATGGTAAAACAATAAAATCATTGCTTTCTGTACGAAGAAAGGCTTTAAACAAAACATTGTCACCTGAAGAAGGACACAACACCCAGTACACTGCTAAATCTTGAATTTCACTTCAATTTCAATGACAGCATCCACCTTCCAGTCATAGTAAAGAAAACCCTCCCCCAGTAGTGGTACACATCCTAACAAAAGTTGCGGGCTTAAAATCAAAAATAATGAAAACATGGAATTTAAAGAACACGGTCAACCAAAGGAATTTCATGCATGGGGAGGTAGCAAATATTTAAGGAAATGCACATAAACACAGGACAAAACAAAATCTGTGCTGCGATGTATTCTTTTCCATAAAGAACATAAGAAAACTGTTCTTCAAACAGCATGTTTTCCATATAACAATATAAATATAAGGCAATATAAACATACAGATATGCTCATACAGGATCAGAATCTCATTTGAGAGGATGCTGAGCTATATTAATCCACAGAAAATAGTTCAGTACCTAAAGGTGGTTTTTTTTTTGTTTGTTTGTTTGTTTTTACTGAAACCTAAGCAGTGGTGCTTAATTTTTGTTTTTCTATACTATATAAAGTTATCTTCTTACACAAATGAAGGTATGAAACCAAATCTTATATGAGAAAACCCTTTGCAGCATCAAATAAGTGATGAGCTTGGTAAAACAGTCAGTTGCCCTATGCACTCTAGTAGCTAGCTATTTCCCAAGTATCATGCATTGTTTAATAATCTGAAAGAATTTACGTTGGAGGTTTGGGGAGCACATACCTTTTCATGGAACTTGACAGTTTTAATGTTGTCAAAGACATTCAGCAGATGTGCCTGTATAGCGTGAGAGTCTGAAGCCTGGCCAAGAATTTCTAAGAGAGCAGGATCTGACACAAAGAAGAAACGTGGAAATAGGAGGCGTTTCTTCTCCAGGTACCTGCATTTAAACATATTTGGTAGAAGGAGAAGGGGAGTAGATAGGAATTAGGTTAATTTTATATATTAGGTTACTTTTTAAATGTATTTCTCACAATATATTATTGCATTTTTTCTTAGTGGCAATACTAACAATTCTTATCCAGCACACCTTAATGTTAAGCACCTGCTTTAAGACTACTCTTTTAGTACCAGAAATCATTTGATTGAAAGCTTTTATTGTTTGCTATAATGTAAACACTACTAAAATGAAAATAAAATTAAACTGAAACAAAGTGTTTTTATCTTAAGTCAGTTACTTGCTGCTTAGTTATTCCACTCTGAATCTCTCCCAGATACGTGAAGGATCTGAAAAGGATATACAGACCTAGACTATGTGCTGGACTGAAACCAGGCAGAAACAGCTTTGATATCATCAGAGGTAGATAGTGACAGCTCAGTCAGAAATCAAATTCTTACCAGGGAGGTGCTAGCAATGTCTTTAGAGGTGCTGTAAGATCCTCCTACCTTGTTTGCCTGGTTCAGCTGAATTCTCAGAGGAATAAAAACATCTTTGCAAAGGCCATGGGACAGTACATGCTCTTTAGCTGGTTATACAATTCACAACTATTTGCCCAAACCTGGTACTGCAGTAATCTTACCCTGTGAGTGATTTCTGACAGATTTCAAGCTGTTCTAGTAAATGTGGCAGTAATTGTCCCATTATTTCATCTCCAATGCAGCACTGTACAACATTAGGCATTTCATGAGCTCGGGTCATGATCCTCACCCAGGATTTATCAATGTTAGAGAAACGCTTTGCTTCCTGTTGAAATATGGGAGTAAATGTGGAGGGAAGGGATGGAGGAAGCAAGGCAGTAAGACGAGGGAAAATGAGCTTTCTAGCAGAACTGGCACCAGTAATCTTCCCACAAGTAATTACCAGAGTTCAACTCCAAAGCTTTTTCAGCTTAGAAAAACACAAATCTTTCTGCTCACATAATACAGCTTATTTAATACTTCATTGTCAAACTTGCTATCCAATTTTTCTTCCAAACATTCTTAGAGAAAAACGCAGACAACTTCTTATGTTTGAACTACATGCTCCAAATCTGAAGACTTTTTCTAAAAACTAAATTACTTTTTGAATTAAAATTAATGTAGAAAAGTTTAAGATAAGGATTCCAAGCAAAACTGCAGGTACTAATAGGCTAGTGGTAAACATCACTAGGCTAGCCTAACTATACCAATACTAGGCACAATACTTACATAAATATTGTTTAATAATTTAACAGTCTAGAAATAAAAAGATTAACCAGAGACCATAATTTTATTATTATTTCTAAAATAATATTGCTGTTAGGGCTGGTTACTTAATGTCTTAGCAAGTCTATTTCTGTTAACTACCAGGACAACAAGGCTCATGTTACTGCATCAATTACGACATCATAGTTAAGTTTTATTCCTAAAATGTAGGAAACCAGACTGAAAAAAAAAAAAAAAAAAAAAAAAGGAAGTCTTAAAAAACTTGTGNAAAGAAAATAGTAAATAGCTGCACTGGGAAGAGAGGAGGGAGGAAAAACAAAAAGAAAAAAAAAAAAAAAAAAAAAAAGGCAGGTCTGAAAACCTTTGGAAGCTGCTTTGCTATGTCACCGCCAACAAAAACAGCTTCTAAATAAATCCACAAGTTCTGCACAGTCATCCAGTTCTCAATGATATCTGTTGTGTTGGAAAGATTATGCACCCATTTTTGAATCTGTGTCTTGAAGGGTGTGTTGTATCTAAAACATAAAAGACATTTGCTTTAATTCAGGAAGGAAACAGGTCTCTTGAAAGCCAGCACAGTCTTCAAGCATTAGGAGGAGGAATATTTTTGCCACTTGTATTTTTGTCAAGTTGTACACAAACCCACACCTGAATCATTGCAGCTGGTTAGGAACTATAAACCAAATCAGCTCCAATTTGCTGCTTCGTACACATGATGTGTAGCATAGTTCTGAATCAATAGGGGCTGAATAGGAGCAAGATTTAAATTTCACTCAAGGGTAATGTGGTTTCAAAAAGGGACTATGTAACATTTTCAAGGCTGTAAAACTCACAGTGACCAGGTCCTTATCAACCAATCACTTGCTTTTGGACATCTTTCTAATGCTCAGGTTCTATGTCCTTATTTTATCAAGGGAATTTCACATACAAAACCAGACAAAATGTAGTTCATTTTAACTGGGATTTTCAGTACCTTCAGCAAAAGTCTCTGCAAAACAGATGGTGGCCTACCACTGGGGCAGAGTAGAATTGCATGTAATCCCTGGAGGATCCTGCCACCACCAGGTAGCGCTCCCTTTTATGTTTATCACCACCCTCTTGCATCCATGGAAACTGTCCAGCTGATTAGTCAAGGAAGTCTGAACACATTATTTCAAAACAACTTCATGCAGGAATACAGACAACAAGAACTCAAGGACAAGCAAGCTTTTACCTCTTATCTAGATGTTTACTTTCCTTCTCCCTTGTGAAAGATAGATTTGTTCAATAAAACAAAGCCTCTTCCCGATAGTTATAACTCACACACACATATACACACTGCTTTTCTTGTTACCTGTTATTCATGAGAGAGCCAAGAATCATCAAGCTGTCTTCCATGGTAGCAATGGTTTCTGATATGCTGTCTCCTTTTAAAAGAAGTTCCCCACGGGTTTTAAAGTTTGCAAAGATAAATTTCTTATTGTCCCATTCGGCTATCACTTGTTTTAACTTCTGTTCAATGTCTCTCTCCTTCACAGCGCTTACGCAGATATCCTTTTAAATAAATAGGATGTCAAAATAAGCTATCAGCCACTTAGGTCTTCGGTATCCAAATCTAACTGGTATTTTCTTCAACTCTATTTAGGCTGATTGACAACTATTTATCAGGTGGAAAGATTTACAGACATGAAAACACTATGTCTAATAATCCATGTAACAAACCACAATATGGTAACGTTTGTGCGACTAAGAGACTAATACAGTGATTATTTTTCATAACTTCAATATTGTAAAACATCCTCACAAATTAACTCCTCAGCCAGACTGCATGATTTAAATAGAGTTCACACCACGATATATGGCACTATTTTACACAGAAAACTTTAGCAATAGCCTATTTCTCTGTTCTTTCTTTACAGACATTCTTTTCCTTCTTACTGCTATTATTCAGATATAATTTGAGAAGATTCTTTAGTTTCATGCATCTATTTCTGTTCCCTCACAATACCTCTATGTCCTCTTTATATCTGAGCAGTGGAACCTCCATAATAGTCCTCAGTTTGAATGTTTCACTTTCTACATCAAAGTTGTGTTCTGTGAGTTCTGTAATCCGCTTCCAGTGCCGAGGCATCATTGCTTTATTTGACATACATTCAAGCAATGGGCAACATTCACAGAAGTCCTCAATAGTCTTCTTTAGGTCAGAAAAGGCCTGCCATTCCTTTACACCACGAGGAAGCTTACGGCATCTACATAAAAATAATCCAAGCTTCTTCACACAGTTTCAGATGTTGTTACCCATTTAACCACCATATATGGTTTTAACATTAGACCACATACCACCCAAACTGAGATTCCCTGTATTTTGAAGATTCTGTATGTGACCATATCTGATTCCAGTCTATTTCACTGACTGACAACTGGACACTTAAAGGTTCACTCTAAGCAGTGTATTCTAATAGCGCAAGTGACCCTCAAAGACAATGGAATGGCTTTATATCTCAATATCTTTTGGTAAGCCTCATGACATTGACTGCTCTTTTCTCCTGGAAAAACTCTGCTCCTCACAACAGGCAAGTTTAATTCTTTAAATTGTTTGATTCCTGGTTTGACCACAAGTTCATCTTCGATGCATATACTTCTCATGTTGTAGCAAAGATACTCAGTAATTCACTAACCTGACCTAGACATCTAGGGTGAAGCTCTCTTTCTCATGAATAATAACATTAAAACAAACAAGTTAAATTTCCCTTATGAAGAAGAAAGAAGGAAAAAAACCTACCCAGAATGCTCTAAGGAGCAATAACCCAATAACCCTCAATATTTAGAGCCTAAACTGGCTTTCTTAACTTATGAAATTGGTAGGGTACATATTTTTTCAATTAAAATTAANGAACCTCCATAATAGTCCTCAGTTTGAATGTTTCACTTTCTACATCAAAGTTGTGTTCTGTGAGTTCTGTAATCCGCTTCCAGTGCCGAGGCATCATTGCTTTATTTGACATACATTCAAGCAATGGGCAACATTCACAGAAGTCCTCAATAGTCTTCTTTAGGTCAGAAAAGGCCTGCCATTCCNACAAAAGTATTCTAGTCATCTTCTCTCAGAACCAGTTTCTCACCTGTTCTGAAATTCCAGAAGTTCACTGTTAATTTTTCCAGTGTCTAATTCTGACCAAAGAATATCATAGTACCCACTGACCGTGTCAAGGACATTGTTATACAGATTATAGAGCTTCTGTAACAGATTCAGTTGCTTCTTTATTTCAAGTAGCTGAGGATATTGTGTAACAGGCAAACCAAAAAGATCTTCCCCATCAGTATAAGTAATATATTTCCGAAAGAGATTATCAAATCGATTCTAAAGAGAGAGAGAGAGAGATTAAATGAAACATGTTTAAGTAACTAAATATTCAAGATCTGTCATTA
>VXAV01000488.1:88158-110876 GCA_013399715.1 Alectura lathami | reverse complement strand
TCTAACCACTGTCTCTGAAGTACACAGGTTTTTGAAGAATGGCAGTGATGTGGAACTAGTGAGCATATGTCTCACTATTTGGTTCGGCCAGCACTGTGCATGTTGTAGCAAAGGTTAATATGTTAGGCTTGGTAGTGACTGTGGAATGGTAAGAGTAAAGCATATATTAAATTTTCTTTATTTTATGTTTTTTTATTATTTTCAAGCGTTATATTTGTTAATACCTTAAAAAACAAAATGGGAAGAAGTAGGAAGAGAAATAAAAAAAAGTTTCTTGTTGGAGTGGTATAGTACTTACTGTATGTCTTCTCCAAGACATTTCTATCATGCTGCTGCCTTTCTTTTTTTCCTTATAGAGAACTCGTAATCATATAGCAAAGCATTAATAGCATTAGTCTTCAAAGATTTATGTCCTGGCACTAGAATACGTGATGTGGATGCTCTGTGTGTATGATGCATGCAAATTCTGTCTATACTGTGAATGAATAATAGATACAGCCATTCTAGTCTTAAAATTTGTGTGATGTTAAAATGTGATTGTTCAAAACATGAACTGCAATTAGATGTAACTTACAGAGGCACGTGTTAAGAACTGTTTTCCTTAAGTTTATAAGTTTATCAGGAAATATAATTTCTCTCCTTTGTCATCAGGAACAGCAGAGTGGTTACTATTCATACAGTCCAGAGAGTTCCTTTGCTTCTGACTTCATTTATTATCTTACTATTTTATTTCTCTTGACACAATTTATACAAGTAATTAATCTGAGAATCCGAGAAATGTCAACCAGTTAATTTAAAAGTTACTAAAAGGACCTTAAAGGGATTCTCAGGAACTGTCATGCTGAAGACAAGCACAGGTTCTTTCATGTTGGGGACTGTTAGTTCTAAGGTGGGAAAAAGGGGTATAGCCTTAATTCAACAGGATGACAATAGTGAAAAACACAGCTTACATGAAACTTATAGTAACATTGGCTATTGTTTCTTTTCTTTTCTGCTTGTTTGTTTCTTTGTTTCTTTCTTTCTCCTGCAGAAAACAAGCTCTGTTGGACCTAGTAATGAAGATTTTCCCTCTGGGGATGACAGAATGTACCAGTTGGACATTACTTTAAAAAGAGGACAGAATTTAGCAGCACGAGATCGTGGAGGTAAGTTCATGCTGGTAAGTTCGTGCTGCCTTAATGTTTGGGAAGTTTTCTGTCCATTGGATAAATTTATATGCGATTGTTAAAGCTTCAATTACACAAATCAGGTTTGAAATTTGCATTAAACACTGTTTAACACTGTGTAAAAGTTCTCTGGCTTGAAAGCATGCAGTAAAAGGAGCTATGGCCAGCTAAACCCATCCAGGAAGAAGAGTAATATTTAGGTAATATTGGTTTAATTTGAATTTCAAACTAAGAAAGATGCAGTGGATCTAGTTTTACCATGCAGATTACTGCTGTCTTGCTCAGTAGTTATGCAATTTTTTTCATTGACCTCTTAACATAAATAATGGACAACAGTAAAACAGTAAAAAACAGTAAACTGTTTTCTGATGTGTCCAAGTGTTACCTGTTGGTCAATCTGCTGATCAAATATTGACATTGTACAGTTTACACGGAGACTTGTGCCACACATGTGATTCCCAAAATGTATTTTGAGCCATAGAAACACAACTGGCTGTCTCAATGATGCTGGACATACAACTGCAGCTCGTATTAGATCAGTCAGTAATGCATGTTCTAAACAGCTATTTAAGCGTGATAAATGAATGATATCTGAAATCTGTTTTAGATATCTATTTATGATACCTAATAACTGTTTGGAGTTTGTCAAAATATATTCCTTGGGATAGAGAAAAAAACATAGTATACCTGTAAGTGAAAATGTTGCGTTGTATAGAGGCTTTGTCAACTTGATGAAATTACTTGGCTGATTTAAAGTCTCAAATACAGCAGTGGAAACCAAGAACCACAGAATCATAGGATGGTTTGGGTTGGAAGTAACCTTAAAGATCATCTAGTTCCAACACCCCTGTCATGGGCAGGGACACCTCCCACTAGACCAGGGTGCTCAGAGCCCCAGGTTGCTCAGCCCCTCCCTCGCCCTGCTGGTCACGCTTCTCTTGATGCAGCCCAGGATGCGGTTGGCCTTCTGGGCTGCAAGCGCACATTGTCAGCTCATGTTGAGTTCTTCATCAACTGACACCCCCAAATCCTCCTCCTCAGAGCTGCTCTCCAGCCATTCTCCACCCAACCTGTATTTGTGCTTGCGATTGCCCCGACCCAGGTGCAGGACCTTACACTTGGCCTTGTTGAACTTTATGAGTTTGGCCTGGGCCCACTTCTCCAGGCTGTCCAGGTCCCTCTGGCTGACATCCCTTCCCTCTCACATGTCAGTGGCACCACCAAGATGGCTTGGTGTCGTCCACAGACTTGCTGAGGGTGCACTCCATCCCACTGTCCATGTCACCAACAAAGATGTTAAACAGCGCTGGTCCCGGTACTGATCCCTGATGGACACCACTTGTCACCGGTCCCTATTTCAACAGTGAGCTGTTTAACAAGAAACCTGTTTACATCAGAGGGATGTTACTCCGCTGATATTTGTGTCACTGAAACTGAAATTTTAATATTCTTATTATTGCAAGGTTACATTTTTATTTATATTCTTCCTCTAGATGTAATGATAGCCTACCAAGGTTTGCCTGACATTCATTAAATTGGTACTGAAATATTTTTGTTTGAGCTGGAGAGTCATTCATACAGTTTACCTGGCTTCTGAATGATATGTTGTGATTCAATACTATTATTTATATTCCTATTATTTATGAATGAATTGAAGTGTGATTACGAATATACTGGTTAGTATGCAAGGAAAAAAATAATATTTTTTTTTTCCCCCATAATAATGATGTCTAAAGTAGGATAGGATGTGTGCACCCCAAGGTGGAGTCCCAGATTCTGAACTTAGTACTTGGTGCTCTATAAGATGTTATGTTCCTTTAAATATCAGTTCAGAAACTTGCCCTTGAGCATCAAGGAAACATCGTCAAGCTACTGGTGTTTCTTCAGTGCCTGTTAGTCCTAAAAGCTAGACATTAAAGTTGTATTGTATGGCAGTCACCCTGTTTTGGAGCCTGTAGTTCACTTCAGAAAGAGACACCTACTAGCATTCTTTCAAAAGGCTGAGCAAGTACTGGACTTCGGTTTGAAACATTATGGAGGAAGAAGGTAGTTGTTGAGCCCCAGTTTCATGGCTTGCTTTCTTACCAAAAAGAGAGATGCCTTTCTTTCTGCTCCTTTTCTGCATTCTTTCCT
This sequence comes from Alectura lathami, assembly GCA_013399715.1. NCBI lineage: Eukaryota > Metazoa > Chordata > Aves > Galliformes > Megapodiidae > Alectura > Alectura lathami. The sequence continues at coordinate 107,577 of VXAV01000488.1, read as the reverse complement.
GTCCTTGAAAATGTTCAGCCCTCCCTCTCATGCGAAGAAGAGAGTATTTTAGCAAGCCACTGTGATTGTGTTAGGAAGAAGAGCTTGCATTGCCATCTTAGTGAAGTGGAGAACATCCTTCAGGCCACATGGGGAGCTACAGATGTGCTCCCTTCAACCTTGATGAGGCTTCAGATCTCAGCTGGGCTTGGGCTTCCAGGACTGAATGTCTGTTTCAAAACTTAAGAGGAAAATACAAAAACAGTAACTTGGTCAGGAATACCAAGCTGAGACCACTGCATTCATGACTGAATGTCCTGGCTGTCATGCTCTGCGCTCCTGTTTGTTTTCCCTCTCTCTTGGTGTTACTCACATTGAGGATATTGCCAGCATCTGTAGAACTGGAGTTGAGGGAACTGTATAGGCATTAGGCAAGGGCTTGGTGGGTTTAGATAACTGCTGAGTGGAAAGTGCGCAGAAATGGGAGGTAATTTTTTTTTTTTTGTTATGTGTCTCTATGGTAGCCGCAGCAGTGTTTCACAAACAGTGGGCATGTAAAACTGAATTGATACTAGAAGTTTGTGTGGGTACAAGAAGATACTCAGCAAGTTCATGCAAGTTCACTACATTCATTGAAACGCACAGGAAAAAAAAAAATCAGTTCTGGAGGTCTTTGTTCAAAATCTTGGTGCATGGGAAAAGGACATTAGAGGGAAATAATTTTTGTGCTTGTCATTTCTCATTTTCCCATCAACACCTGCTTAGACCCCCTGATGGAGACAGAATATTGGTCTCACTGGACCTTTGGGCTGAGCCAATAGCAGCATTTTTGTTGCATTGCCTACATACCAGCATTGCATTGCTTGTGTTAGGGGTTTTAAGCCAGGAAGTGATTATGGGGCAGTCCCTGGGAAGCACTGCGTACTGATGTATATCCAGATGCTAAATGGAAACGCTAAGAGAGATGTGTTGGATATTAAAATCAGAGGTTGAGAGATTTATCATAGGAGCGTCATAGAGATGTTATATACTGCAATAGCACGTAGCACCTTCCCTCCAAAACTTCCCAGACTCTTCACTTAAAGCCTAACAATTGTGTTTTCTCTGACTGCCGTGAATCTCACTCCAAAAGAATACTTAAACTGTATGGTAGAAAATAATTTAAAGTATATTTTTTTGTTCCTTAATTCCTGAACTGTAATTTCATGTATCTTTTTAGAAACCTTCTGCTGAACATATGCAGTCTTGGAATTCAACATTGAATTCTCATGGCAAGAATGTTCTGCACACTTTGTCTTACCCAAATTTATAAAAAGAGACACTGTAACATTCTCAGAGGAAAGAAAAAAAAGATTGCAGTTTCATTTTATGGATAGCAATGCCAGTATTAGTCATGGCTATTAGTTGATAAATAGTACTGTTGATAGTCACAACAGAGGAAGAACAGTACATTCTTCATGAGTACCAACATCTTGCTGTTGTCTTCTTGAAGGATTGGAAATAGGTGTTCGTTCCTTCCAGGTGCCACCCAGCTGTCATACCCTATGCCATCTCATCTATGTGATGAGACAGTTTACATTTTTGCTTCTGTCAAAATCCTATAGTGACCACAAATACAGTTTATAGCGATAGCATTTGCTTTATGTAAGCCCTTCCTAAAGCAAATCACATACCTAGTTGGATTTCAAAATTTATTTTTCAAGACTTTTTCTTGTAAGAGCTGTGAAAAACTGAAGCCAGTAGTATTAACAGTTTCACTTCACACCCCGTATGTTTCTTTCTTCTTTTTTTTTTTAAGTTCTCATCTTATTTTGGTCATATAAAATGTTTGTGTAATACCATGTATGTTTTAGGTGTTTTTTCTAGAATTCAATGGTTTTTTTAACCTATAAATTTTTTTTTTTATTGCTGTTCTTTAACATGCATGCATATTTTGTGCAGTTTCTTTCTATCGGTAGCATGCCTTTATGGAATTTTTGCAAAATTCTTTTTTTTTTTTTTAAGAAAAAGGAAAAACTTTGTGTTTTACCCATTTTTGCTTCAATAGTGACTCGTACTGACATGTACACTGAAATATTGTAGTGCAACTGGTGAAAAAGGGAATTACATTTTAGTCATTGGTATTCTATCATTCTCTTCAGTTCAAGGAATAATACCCAAATATTAAGGGTTTTCAATAGATTTTCCTCTCAGCCGTATCTTTTTTCACTGGAGCCTGGAAGCTGCTCCCATTTGTGCTTTCTGAGAAATGTGCATGCTAGTTTGCAGTTCCATTGTAGACAAGATTGGGAAATAAGCAGCACAGATTAATCTCTGTAAATCTTATGGTTTGCATTGTATCAAAAAAATAGACAAGGTACTTGATGAATTTTATCACTTCTGGATTAAAAAATTATAAATTTTACCAAAACACGTGAAGACTTACCTGAACTTGCAAAATAGTACAATAAAAATTAATTTTGAGTATGAATTTTTTTATCAGGTCTTTTGTGATTGTAAGAAGTAGGTAATTTTGTGTGTGAAGTCCTCTGGAAGAGTTCCTGAAAAGAGACGCTTATAAGGGCCTAACGGCTTGGCCTCTAACACGATAATATCACCAGATCTCTGTGACTCTGCAAAGGACTGTTCAGTAGTGCTCCCTAAGACTTTGTAACACTTGAGTTGTTTCTCAGGTGAGTGGCTGGCTCTGAGGCCTACACCCAAAGATATTAAAAAAATAAGCCAGAAACAGTGTGCAGTTAGTGCCCTTATGCAGTGCAAAGGCTGCATTTCTGTTTTTTAAATTTCCCATTTTTAATATGAAGTGTTTACATAATGAAGAAACTAGCTGTTTAAATTGAGGGTAATCAGAGAAGATGGCAGTAAAAATCAGGGAAAATTTCAAAGAACTGTAGCAGTGCAAGGTTATGCACATACAGTTTGCATTTTATCTGTATAACTCTTTATCCATTTACATCTTTGGGATCTGGAAGAAAAATAAAGTGCCAATGAGATAATAAGTAAAGTAAGAGGAATCAGAAGGCCTTTAAGATGCTGCAGATTCTATGCAACCACAAAATGTTGAAGGCGTACTTAGATATCAGGCAATACTTTTAAAATTATTGAAAAGATGTTCTTTATAGTTAAGCTTAAATGACGCTTATGTTTGAATTGTTTTTCAATTGTTTTTATGTTTTTGAATTGTTCATTGTAGTGCATTGCAATTCAGTCCTTAACTTGATTTAATTGTAGTGCATACGGTATAGAGATGCAGATTAAGAAACTGTTCATCTTAATGATTCAGATAGACTAGGACTAGAGAATATATTTATTTAATTGTGAAATACGACTAAGTCTGTTGAATAGTCAAGAGTGATGGGAACATGCCCATGTTCTGTTTGCTGGAGAGATGAGGTGAGAGGATTGTTGTTGTAAATCAACAGCATTATGCTTGTGGCATCTTCCTGCTTTGGAAAATAGGGGCAATAGCCAGAGAAACATTGCTCACAATAAAACAGGTAGCCAGAAGCCAAACTGTTTTTAGAAGGCCTTTCAAATCAGTATTTTTGTACTACTAATTGGAATCATTTGTCAAAGTACCTTTTTAATTATATTTAACATATTAGTCGTGTCTGGAATTTTAAAGCTAATTAGTACAAAGGAAATCAGATATCATTCATTTTTGGATGGAAATCAAAGAGTTTATTTTTAGTTTAAATGTTATCTTAAAATGTTTCAGAGGGGTTACATTTCTTTAGCTGAGTAAAAAATATACCTTATAATACATTTAAGATCTCCAGGAGACTTGATCATGTAGAATAGGTAATTTTTAAAAGTTTCATTTATTTGCAATGAAGATACTGAGCATATGATGCTGAAACCAGAGTTTGTAGCTTGCCCTGCATGTTACCCTGGAATTCTTGTAAATGTATGTAGATGTGTCAGCATTCATCCTGCAGGAAAACATTTACAGAATTTATCTTTTTTAGAAGAACATGGTCATTAGGTACAGTACTAGCTTTTGCTTCTATTTCAGTAAAGATGCTTAAAATTAGGGAAGAGGCTGCTGCAGTTTTGCGTCTCTTTTCTGTAGAGCTTGATTATATAAAATTACAACCACAGATTTTCTTCCCACTGTCAACAGCTACAGACCAGCAGTGAACAGTGAAAATTCCTACAATTCCAAAATAAAACAAGTCCCAATACATCTGAAGACAAAAATAATTGCTATGAATTTCCCCGTGGTGAGCTCTGGCAGAAACTGCTTATGAGTGCTGGCTCTGTGCCACCCTGAGCAGAAACTGGCAAGTAGAAGCATTTTTCAACCACTGCTCCCTGTAGGCTACCAGCTTCCTCACAACTCTACTAATTAGGCATCCAAATAAAATATTGAGGTTTTTGGAGCCTCAGAGTGCTCTGAGCCAGAATCTACATTTGTGGGTAGCAACTTGTTTAATACAGAGAAAAGTTAAAAATAACAATAATAATAATAATAAAATCCTGTAACGGAATCATATTTATGAGAGTTAGGGAGATTATGTGAAAATATTTATTGATATGACTGTGTGGATATTGAGCAAATGTATTTATGAAGATTACAAACAACTCTATTTTTTCAAGTATATAAAATTACCTCTATGAATTTTAGTGGGTCAGAATTTCATGTCCTGCAACAGTCTTTGCGTATAAAATCATGGAGTGTTTTTTTCAGCACCTGGACTGCTGGTGACAGGTAAGGTCCACCTGTCTCAAAGCGGGAAAAGGATTCTAGCCCAGGAGTTGGTGGGGCTAGTTGTGAGGGCTTCAAACTAGATTTGAAGGAGGAAGGACTGAACACAAGCCTTGGTAGAGATGAGCCTAGGAGCAGCATGCCAGGATTGGAGTGGAAACCAACAGCCCAGCTGAAGTGCATCTGCACCAATGCGTGCAGCATGGGCAACAAACAGGAGAAGTTGGAAGCCATTGTGCATCGGGAAAACTATGACCTAGTCACCATCACTGCGACGTGGTGGGATCGCTCTCATGACTGGAGTGCTGCAGTGGATGACTTTAAGCTTTTCAGAATGGATAGGCAAGGAAGGAGGGGTGGGCGCATGGCTCTCTGTGTTAGGGAGGGCTTTGATGTTGTAGAGCTCAGTGCTGGGAATGGTAAGGTTGAGTCCTTACGGGTAAGGATCGGGGGAAGGCCAACAGGCAGACGTCCTGGTGGGAGTCTGTTACAGACCGCCCAACCAGGATGAAGAGACGAACGAAGCATTCTTCAAGCAGCTGGCACAAGTCACGCAATTGCCAGCCCTTGTTCTTGTGGTGGACTGTATCTTACCTGCTGTTTGTTGGAGATACAACACAGCACAGAGGAAGCAGTCTAGGAAGTTCCTGGAGTGTGTGGAAGACAACTTCCTGATGCAACTGGTAAGAGGGCCTACCAGGGAAGGTGTCCTGCTAGAGCTGCTGTTTACCAACAGAGAAGGACTGGTGGGAAATGTGGTAGTTGGAAACTGTCTGGGACATAGAGACCATGAAATGATAGTTCTCTATTCTTGGGAAAGTCAGGAGGGGAGTCAGCAAAACTACTGCCTTGGACTTCTGGAGGGCAAGCTTAGAACTGTTCAGGAAATTGGTTGGAAGAGTCCCTTGGGAGTTGGTCCTGGATTACAAAGAAGTTCAGGAAGGCTGCACACTCCTCAGGAAGGCAGTCTTAAAGGTGCAGGAACAGGCTGTCCCTCTATGCTGTAAGGTGAGCCTACGGGGATGAAGGCCCGCCTGGCTGCACAGGGAACTTCTGTTCAGACTACAGGAGAAAAAGAGAGTTTACTTTCTTTGGAAGAAGGGGCAGGCAACTTAAGAAGAGTACAGGGATGTTGCTAGGATATGCAGGGAGAAAGTTAGAAAGGCGAAAGCAGAGACAGAACTTAAACCTTGCCACCATCGCAAAAGATAACGTATTTTAGTTCTTTTTTTTTTTTTTTTTTTTTTATTTTAACAACGAAAGAAGGACCAAGGAGAATCTCTGTTCTTTACTGGATGTGACACAGAAAATTACGATAGATAAGGAAAAAGCTGAGATTCTCAATGCCGTCTATACTTCTGTCTTTAGTAGTCAGACAAGTTGTCCTCAGGGTTCTCAGCCCCCTGGCCTGGAAGACAGGGATGGAGAGCAGAATAAACCCCCCACAATTCAGGAGGAAACAGTCAGGGACCTGCTACTCCACCTTGACTGTCAAAAGTCCATGGGGCCAGGTGGGATCCACCCAAGGGTATTGAGGGAGCTGGTGGAAGTCCTTGCCAAGGTGCTGACCATCATTTACCGGCAGTCCTGGTCAGCCAAGGAGATCCCAGATTGACCCAACGCTTGCCAATGTGATGCCCATCTGCGAGAAGGGTTGGAAGGAGGATCTGGAGAGCTGCAGGCCTGTCAGCCTGACTGCTGTAACAGGGAAGGTTATGGAGCAGATCATCTTGAGTGTGATCACACAGCATGTGAGGAACAACCAGAGGATCAGGCCTAGCCAGGATGGGTTCATGAAAGGCAGGTCCTGCTTGACCAGCCTCATCTCCTTCTATGACCAGGCGACCCGCCTGGTGGATGAGGGAAAGGCTGTGGATGTAGCCTGCCTAGACTTCAGTAAAGCCCGTGACTCTGTCTCCCACAGCATTGTCCTGGAGCAGCTGGCAGTCCATGGCTTGGGCAGCTGTACTCTGCGATGGGTAAAAAACTGGCTGGGCCCAGAGAGTGGTGGTGAATGGAGGTGAATCCAGCTGGTGATGTGTTAGGAGCAGTGTTCCCCAAGGGTCAGTACTGGGCCTGGTCCTCTTTAATATCTTTGTTGATGATCTGGATAAAGGCATTGAGTGTACTCCCAGTAAACTTGCAGATGATACCAAATTGTGAGGAGGTGTTGATGTGCCTGAGGGCAGGAAGGCTCTACGGAGGGATCTTGGCAGGCTGGATTGATGGTCTGAGGCCAGTTGCATGGGGTTCAACAAGACCCAGTGTCAGGTCCTGCCCTTTGGTCACAACAACCCCAAGAAATGCTACAGGCTTGGGGCAGAGTGGGTGGAAAGCTGTGCAGAGGAAAAGGACCTGGGGATGCTAGTTGACAGCCAGCTGAATATGAGCCAGCAGTGTGCCCAAGTGGCCAAGAAAGCCAAGGGCATCCTGGCTTCTGTTAGGAACAGTGTGGCCAGCAGAACTAGGGAGGTGATCGTCCCCCTGTACTCAGCACTAGTAAGGCTGCACCTCGAGCACCGTGTTCAGTTTTGGGCCCCTCACTACAAGAAGGACATCGAGGCCCTGGAGCGTGTCCAAAGAAGGGCAACGAAGCTGGTGAAGGGCCTGGAGCAGAAGGCTGATGGGGAGCGGCTGAGGGAGCTGGGGCTGTTCAGTCTGGAGAAGAGGAAGCTCAGGGGAGACCTCATTGCTGTCTACAACCGCCTCAAAGGAGGCTGCAGTGGAGTGTGGGTTGGCCTCTTCTCCCACAGGACTAGCGATAGGATGAGAAGTAATGCCCTCAAGCTGCACCAAAGTTCAGGTTGGATATTAGGAAAAATTTCTTTTCAGAAAGAGTGGCCAGGCATTGGAACAGGCTGCGCAGGGAGGTGGTGGAGTCTCCTTCCCTGGAGGTGTTCAAGGAACGTGTAGATGTGGCACTTAAGGACATGGTTTAGTGGGCATAGTGGTGTTGGGTTGATGGTTGGACTAAATGATCTTAGAGGTCTTTTCCAACCTTTACGATTCTGTGATTTTCTATCTAAAAATGATTTCAGCATTGACTGTGCTCAGAATTTAACTTATACCTGGGAAAGCCAAGCCACTGTTTTTTCTGTAATACTGTCTTAACTGCACAGAAACTCGGGTTTATGAAAAGGACTTGCTGTATTTTTTTCTGAAATGAAATTAAGCTTGTAGGCTTGTATTTTTATTGTATTTGCTTTCAAGTCTCAGATAGGAGAGTGAATTGTGGGCATAAAATGGGGGGGTAATCTGTCTCTGAATCAGTTTGTTTTAAATATGTGGAAACAGACAAAAGAGAGATACAGAGAGGTTATGACATATAAGGAACTTCATTTCATATGTGTGGAGCCCCACTTTTCATAGTAGTTGTAAGGTACAGAGGCTTTGATGAGAGCTACATCAGGCCCAGCACTGCCAGCCGGGCAAGGGAGGGATTTTCCTGATCTGCTCTGCGCTGGTGCAGCCTCACCTTGAGCACTGGGGGCATGTTGGGGCACCGCAAAATGAGAAGTACATAAAACTATTGGATGGGGTCCAAAGGAGGGCCACAAAGGTGGAGAGGAGGGCAAGATGTATGAGGAGTGGCTGAGGTCTCTTTGTTTGTTCAGCCCAGGGCAGAGGAGGCTGAGGGGAGGCCTCATGGCTGCCTACAGCTTCCTCACAGGGGAGTGGAGGGGCAGGCAGGCACTGAGGTCTACACTCTGGGGACAGCAACGGGACCTGAGAAGATGGCATGGAGCAGCATCAGGGGAGGGTCAGGCTGGGTGCTGGGAAATTCTTCTGCACCAGAGGGTGGTGGGCATTGAACAGGCTCTCTGGGCCAGTGGTCATGGCCCTACGCTGCTGGAGTTCAAGGACTATTTGGACACAGGAGTTGGATTTTTGGTGGCCCTGTGCAGAGCCAGGAGATGGTCTTGATGGTGCTTGTGGGTTCCTTCCAACTCGCGATGTTCTATGATTCTATTATACATGGCATGACCTTCAAAAAGGAAGTAAGAACTGGGTTCGAGTGAGAGTGGTCAATTAGATAATAATAGATAAGCCCAGATTTTTGTTGGAGGCCAAAAAGCTTCCAGTAGGAGCAGCAAGAGATGCTAATAGGACTAAGGTGGTAACTCCTTAGGGACTAAGGACTAACTCCTACTGAGTTACCATTATTCCAGGCCCTGAGGGCTCACTGAAATGGGAGTTACATTAATGCCTCATCACTGACCAATCCATTACATTGAAAGCACGCATAATGTGCTTTGTTATTGTTCAGGTTCTTCCTTATGAGTTGTCCTAGTCTAGAATCATCATCTGGAACTTTCTTCTCCCAAACTAGGAAACTGTAGTTGTGTGGTTTTATTACTTCCAGAGAGGATACTAACAAATAAAATTTGGTTTTAATGAAATTAACAGACCATTCTAGTAACACTAGAGGTCCTTTTTTTTTTTTTTTGTCTTTTTGTTTTTGAGTTTTTATTTTCTTACCATCACTTAGATCACTACTGAGAATAAAGCATGTTTTTTTTTTTTTTTTTTTTTTTTAATTCAATAGTAAGGACAACAGGGAATTATTTATTCATTAATCATTAATTTAATGAATATAAAATCATTCGCCTTTCCTTCAGTTTCATTGACACATTTCTTTTTCTTCGGTAGTTGTAGGAACATGTTTATTACTCAGTTCAATTTCACATGACAGTATGTAGTGTAGTTAAATGGATTTTGCTGTTGCTAGAGATATGTAGCATAGTGCTAATGTTGAAGATTACAAAATGTACATGTTTGTTGCTCTTATTTTTGGAGGCTAAGGGTTCATTCTAATGAATAGCTTTTGTTCTTAAAGAGCATCTGAATATTCATAAGAGGGGGAAAAATGTGTATACCACTGGGTACATCTCTGTATCATTTTATGAATGTAGGTGTTCAATGAGTAGGTTTAAATTGTGAACATCTCCCTGAAGCTTTGAATCATTCTCTTTCTGTAATCAAGTTAATAGAGGTAGAGGAAGAGGAACGTGACAGCGCTAAAAATAATGTAGAAAAAGAAAGTTTAATAGGCTGTCCATTCAGTTATAACTTGTAATGCCTAGTATGTTATTAAGTGATATGGTTTAATTTTTATGCCACTATACTGCTTAAGAAAAATGCACACGCTTGTGTCAAAAGTTGAGTGCAGTTCCTGAGTGGATGACTGCAGTGGAAATTTATGCCAAGATCAAAAAGCCAGATTGCTCAGACCAGGTTACCTGCTGTCAGGGTAGGTAATATAGTGCTTGAGCAGTTTCTCTCCTACAGAAGACAAAATCCTTGTGAAGTCTGTTACTAGTAGTGCAGGTAAATTACAGACCATTGGTAGCAGCTACTTGACTTACGATTTCCAGACCATGGTCCTCTGATCATTCAAGTGAAACAACCTGGTTTGTTAATTCGAAGTCATTACAAGAAATACTAACACTAATACTTTTTACTAGTAAGTTAAAATGTTGTTTTAAGGAAAGTTTTTTAGAGCATCTGTTTCTGTAAATGTTCCTTCTATTTCACAAGTATTAATGGTTGGATCTGACAATGTTGGAAGTCTTTTCCAACCTAAATGATTCTATGATTCTATAATTGGTTATTTGTTTAAATGGGTATTTCTTAAACAAAGATGTTTATTGTGGGAGATCTTTTACTTGAAGTGCTTTTTTCATGGCAGAAATGAGTCTTTGAAAGGAAGACTACAAGCTGTGATTGTTATAACCCACTTCTTTTTAATGGGCACTGAATAATTAATATTTTATATTCCCTGTACACTCTTGAGTAGAAGATCTCTGTGTCCTGTAGCATATGTATGCTTATGAATTTGAAATTGGCATTTTCATTCTTAGGATATTAATATTCCATAAGTGCTTTTAAAATTAATTAATGTCCTTTTTAGGTGAATTAGGGAGATAATTCTTTGTTACATGGACAGAAGCACAGAAACGAGAATTATTTATGGGAAAGCTGTAGTTTTAAGAAGGGGATGAGTATGGATGGAGTTGGAAAGAAAGGAAAAGGCCCAGATACCAGAGAAAGAATTCTTTATGTACTTTAATCAAGAACAAATGCTTGTGATTAATAATAAAGCTTCTCAAGAATTATGATGTTAAAGTTATTGTGCATCTCTATGTATGAAGTTATCATGGTATAAATTATATCAAGACATAAGAGTAGATTTTCTGTAATGAGTTTATTTGCATAATAATTATTTGGTGATCAGGTACGGGTAAAAATCTAGTGAAATTCTTGAATTGAGGTTAAGGAAGAGGCAAAACCCTTCACAGCAAAGATGAACAAAAGCTCGCCTTTTAAGATCAGGATGAATTGGATGATTTTTTTTTTAATGTCCCACACATATGCAATGGTAGCTGAGTTGTCTGAACTATCTTGCAAATTAAAGCAGACTGAAACTGCAGTTGGCTTGTACTCTATGCTGCATTTAAAACAAACAAACAAACAAAACAACAACCTCTGAAAATTCAAGAGCTGCCTCATGAGAAGTGCCTGTATTCCTGAATGAGATCATCTGAAAGAGGGATTGGGTTGGCTTTCAGGAACAGTTGCTGTGAAGGTCATCCCTATAGGTATAAGGACCCTGTCATGATTTACAGACTCTAGTGTTGCACCTTTAGCTATTTGCTTTCTTTTTCTAAAATCTGTAGATCAAACAAAGCAAATCCAAGGTTGAAATTAAAGTGGAAAAATAATAGAAGCATGTCAGAGGTTTAATTACAGTTCTAAGCATAAATTAATTAAGAATATACTTTGACCTGATTTTTGCTTTTAGAAATATATACATTGCCTGTATTCTTGCAGTGATAAAAAATTATTTTTTTCCTGTATTTACTGTTCATTGCGTTTTCATCTTTTACTTATCTTTTACAATAGTCCCCATGTGTACTTTACAGGAACAAACTCCATTTAATTACTGTGATTTCTGATCAATATTCTTTAAAGTTGGCATCTTTTCAAATAACAAGGCTAGATGGGGCCTAAGTGTGCTATTACATACGTATAGTGTATCCAAAGAAGACTTGTGATTTGCGTTAGGAACTGGAGGGATGAAACTTTTTTAACATTACCACATAAACTTGGTGCCTCTTTACAAAAACACATTACCCAACATGGTTTATCACAGTAGTTGCAGTTCTGTGTGGCTCACTTTGATTAACTGCCTACCAGGAAGACCTTAACAAATTGCGTTATTTGCTTTTCTTCTATGACTAAAGCCGTAGGGAGAGGAGAATAATGTAATTTTTCAGATTTGTTCTGCTTTGATTTCTTAACAGTCTGAAAGCAGCTGTTTCCCAGGAGAAAATCAACTTTTTTAATATTCTCAAAAAAAAAAAAAAAAGATTTTAAATGGTGGTATGGTAGTGATGCGAATCTGAACTATGTGGAAGCTTTGGGCACAGCCACTCGTACTTTCAGGACTCGGCTTGCATTTGGCTTTCTGTTTTGTTCTGAAAGTTGTTCTGGACTGTGAGTGAAAAGCAAATAGCGGAAGAATGAATGCATGCTGCAGTTAAATGGATTTAATTTAATCAGTTAATTAACTTGTGTGATAGATGTACTTGCTAGCAGCTCACAGTTTTTCTAAAATGTATTTTTTTTGTCTTCTTAGTATATCAAGTAGAAAAACATCTGTATCTGAAATGGCAGCTGAAAGTGATTTTTTTCAGTATTGTTCATTTATATTACAATGCTTTTAATATACTACAATGAACAGTTTTCTGTTTCCAGTGCAAGATTTTAAAATTTACCTTTAGGTTTTCAAAGTCTGGTTCCAATACTCCATAGGCAGATCTTCAGCTGAGGTTTTTCAGACATGCGGGATGTGTGACTTCTGCTCACATTAAGCCAAGTGCAGAAATACCGTAGGGGATTGTGGAGACATTTGCCTGATCTGTCTTTCTCATTAGCAGCAGTTATAGGTGAGCAGTCTCATGGTCATTGCTTGTTCTCATGGTTCCATTTAGCCCTGTGTTCATTGTTGAATTTTCTTTGGTTAGAATTTTATGTTAAATATGATTTAATTAGGAGAAAAGGTGACAAATATGTTGAAAGTCTGTTATGATGTCTCAGGAATATACAATTAAGTATATGTATAGAATTTGCTGAGAATGTTTTCTTTCTATCAGATACATCTTTTGTATCTGGCCAAATTTTCCTCAGCTGTATTTTCACTTCTATTTACACTCCTATGGTTCTTGCTGGAAAGCAATTTAGCATTCTTTTGCAAAAACATTTTGACTATTTCTCCTGCCAAATGTATTCATCTTCTTTATCTCCAAGATCTAATCTAAGGCTTAAACTTACATGTTCATTGTAGGAGATGTCTGCACAGAGAGAAGTGTTTGACCCTGGATGGTGTGTTAGGGCATCTGTAAGTGTTAGTGTGTTGGACCTGCTGAGCTGGAGGAGCGTTTGTGTCACAGGATCAAGTAACAACCTCTGTGGTGGTGGAGAGCTTCCCAGCTGTACCTCAGCAGCATCTTCTTGTCTCTGTTTGGCTGATGCTTGGTAGGAAAAGAGAAACTGCCACCCTGTGCAAATAATCCTTATTGCCTTCACAGGCAATGGCAGTGCTTCAGCAGAATAGCAGTATCTTGCAGCTTGACTTTATCCGAAAGATTTAAATCTCATGAACAGCATATGATTATGTTGTTAACTGCTACAGTTAGGACAAACATGGCCAATGAAGCCTTAGTGTGTCGGGTTCACTTGAATCGTCTGATAACAAGGAAACTGATGAAAAATCAGAGAGTTCAGTAGCAAATATATCAAGTTCTTTAAGGCTCATTCTGAATAGTCTTAGATTTTTACTGTTTTTGTGTGATGTTAAGATCACAATTAAAATGATTTTAATGCAAGAACAGAGATATACTTATTTAAATTGAACAGTCGATGTTAATTAAAATCACACATTAATATATATTAAAAATCCTATTAACACATGGTTAATAGTAACATCCATATTGTAATGTGATATTAATATCACAATATTGACTGTTAATATGAATGTATAATTACTATAGTGAAGTTTTATGTGAAAAAATGCCGTTATTGTTATCATAACACATGCTAAAATTGGGACCCTGTGACAAGGAGCTCTGCAGGAGGTGGCTTGATCCAGTTCAGTAGAGCTTCTTGGAGGAGTGGCCAAGTGTTGGTCTCTACTGCGCCTTCTTTCATACTCCTTGCTGCTCAGAACAAAATTCCAGGTCCATTCCAGAAAAATATTTTGTTTCTTTGCCAGGGGGTTCTTGTTAAAAGAATACCGTCTTGACACCTGAGATTAATGCTTGAAAGTGTTGTTCAAACACAACCTCTAGGATTTTCCTGAACTCTGTAGGGCTGCATGACTGATTAGATTCATTTATTTTTAATTTTTTCTGTCTTCATATGTAACCTTTAAAAAACCTGATGGTCTCTCTGCAATGATTGTAAAAGATCTGTGTTGGGCATGGAGCTTTTACCCAAATGGACCTAATGAGTTCCTGGCTTTAAAATGGAGAATTGTCAAAGCAAGGTTCAAGCATTCATAGCACAGAGATACAAATGCTGAGGTTTTGCTATCTATTGTAAATGGATCTAGAGTTTGACATAATTCACTACCAAATTTGAAGCACAAAAGTGAATTAAAATTAAATTATTTGATATTTGGGTCCTCAAATATTCCTTAACTATTTATCTCGCAACAGTGTTTTAAATACATTTCAAATTTCAAGTGTGTTTTATGAAATTTGTAGAATGAAAGGTACTGCCTAAAATCCAGCTAATGAGCGGCTCAAGACAATGATGAGAAAAATCACTAAGAATTACATCTCATGGGGAATTTAGGGCTTATACTACTCTTGATGATTTTACTAGACTAAACTTTTTATGCCACTGAAATTCTATCCCAGTAGTGGTAAAAGGGGAGTGACCATAACTCTCTCACATGTGAGATCTTTTCCCACAGCTATTTTTTTGAAAGGGATTATATGGTTTTAGCTAAAGAGTACTGACATCTAGTGGCTGCATGAAATAATGCAAAGAGCTCCAGTCATGCCAGTCTTCAGAAGAGCATGATGCAAAATCTAATGAAAGATGATCACTGCATTTCCTCATAGATGTGAACACAAACGTCTAGAATATAAGGGTCTCATGAAATCTCTTAAAAGTAAGAAGAAAGGCAGTCTCCTGATTTAACTCATGAAGATGTAATTTTGAGTTTGAGGTATTGGTTATTTTGAAATAGGCTTGAATCAGTTAGACTCAAATATTATTGTGGCTCAAGAACAGCTGACAGAGAAGTAGAAAGATAAACTCTATCCAATATTTTTCATTAAAATGAGTTTCACTTACATGATAGTGAAATCTTGTCTATTGGCATTTTAGGGAAGGTAATTAGTTTGAATTTTCTGTCAAACTTCCTTCTTTCCTTTAAAGACTTAACTATGTTTTTAGTAGTCAAAATGGAGAGGAAAAGACCAGCAGCCATCCTTCAGCATACTGTGAAGGTCAGTGTTTCATGGGGACTGTAGCTGGCACAATTTGTGTGTCTCATAGCTGTGTGATTAACCCGAAGCAGAAGCCCATGCAGCCGCATGTCAGCCATGTTTTTGGTCTCAATTCATCCCCATACCACATACCAGCTGCCTCCTGAAAAGCCTGACGTGGCAGAAACAAGGACATCAGTTCCTCCTTCTTCATCAGGCAATGGCCTCTGGTCTCTGTGGTCTGGCTGCTGGGCACAAGTAGAAGAGGCCCTTTGTCCCATCCAGTCCCCATCTCTTGCCTGGGTTTGCCCCCTTCCCATGGGCAAGATGTAGTCGATGCAGTGTGATTTAAGGTCACATGGTAGGAAATGACATCGTGACAGCATAATGATAATGGAGCAAATCCATTATCAGTCAGAGGAAAGTGAATTTGTTGTAAGACAAAGCTGATTCAAATTGTTTGTGTTCACACTCTCACCTCGCATGGTCACAAGCACCATGTTGTCCAGGATGGACAGGGACATTAGCTGGCAAGTCCTCACATAGAATCAGAGGATGGCTTGGGTTGGAAGGGTCCTCAGAGATCATCTAGTTCCAGCCCCCCTGCCGTGGACAGGGCTGCCAGCCACTAGCTCACTAGATCAAACTGCCCAGGAACCCATCCAGCCTGGCCTTGAACACAGCCAGGGATGGGGCAGTCACAACTTCTCTGGGCAGCCTGTTCCAGCGCCTCACCACTCTCCCAGTGAAGAATTTCTTCCTGATGTCCAACCTAAACCTCCCCTCTTTCAGTTTTAGCCCATTCCCCCTTCTCCTACCATTACCCACCTGTGTAAACATCTCCAGGGCTCCTTCCAGTGGGATGACCGTGTGTGTGCTCGGTTTGTACTTGTAGTTGGCAGTGACCTACCAGTCTGTGCCTGTTACCCGGTGTTTTCTTGCTGTCCTTTATCTTCCTGTCTGGATGTTCTGAGAAGAAGATGCAGATGTGCACCTGGATGGACTGCTAACCTCTGTGACCTCAACTAGTCTCACTCGTACAGTCCTCCTTCTGACACTCATCTTTTCTGACACTTTTACACCCATGTCCCGTCCATTGTCCATTCATTTCACTTTCAGCATCTCTATTTCAGTTCTCTAAGGGGTTACCAGACTGCTAATGGTTAACTGTTACCCAGTTGTATCAGGGAGGTTAAGCCTATGTATACCTACAGTTCAGTGACAGCTGCAGCTAGTGCATGAACTTGTGGAATGACTTTAGACTTCGTTTGCTCATCTTAACTGTTGTGAAAGAGGGAATCCTGGAAACAATAAAGTCAGTGTTACACTTGTGGTGTCAGTGGAGCCAGGATTCATTCCTAACATCTGCCCATTCATTTTATGAGACAATGTAATTAGATTAATATGTTACAGAAGTTAAATTTATAATCTATTTTTTGTGATTGCATTAAGATTAAATCCTAATCCTAATACGATGATGATCTTATTAAGTGTAAACTACACTGGAACAGCCATCATTACATGTGTGACTGAGTTTGGGCTGTGGACAGCAGAAAGTGATGCAAGCACCCTTTCATTTTCAACACTGCAAATTAGCTGATTAATGACACTATGTAAATCAGATTGTGACAATAAAAAATTATTTCCTGAGCTGATGTTTTTAATTTAACTATCAGTAGAAATTATATTTGTATCTGTATTGTATAAAAAGGACATAATTAACAGCATATGTTTCATTAACAGGAACCAGTGATCCATATGTCAAGTTCAAACTTGGAGGAAAAGAAGTGTTCAGAAGTAGAACAATACACAGGAACCTCAATCCTGTATGGGAAGAAAATACTCGCATTCTGATAGAGAACCCCAGAGAACCGTTATATATAAAGGTGGGATGCTGAGATACTGTCTTATTTATGTCTAACAAATTACAACCAAAGAGTTACTGAAATAATTTATTCATATATACAAAGTATATCATTATTAGAAAAGCTTAAATTGTAATTCTCAGTTGATCCTTTCCTGCCCTTATTACCCTTAGGAATTTGTAAGGAATGAACACATGTCAAGCACTGTGATAGAAAAGAGCACATTCAAAGGGGAACTCTTACAACATAGCTACCTGTTTTGACTTGTTTATGCCAAACAGCCACCCTGCACTAAGGTGACAAGGGAATAGGAGTATGTATATTGTTTTTTCTAGAAAGTATGTATTAACAGGTATAATGTCCATCTATCCATATGTCCTACGAACCCACTGTCTAAATATTCTAGGTTTTGTAGCTCACTCAGTTGTCCTGACTAAAATATACTAATTCAACTAAATATGTCTGCTGGACATTTTCATCTTGGTAATTTGAAGGGTGAGAAAACAAATCTATTTTGCAAAGATAACTGAGATTTTATCATTTATCTTTGTTTCACATTCGATTGAAGACAATAAAGAGAAAATATGACAGTACTTGCTAGTGTAGATCAATGTGTGTGACTTCAATACAAATACTAACGTTCAGTCCTTTGTGCTCTAGCCACTAAGGTACTAGATTTCTGTAGCATTATTTCTGCCTAAACCCAGTCCACGTTAAAGTATTTGTAGAAGATTAGCAGCTTTAACTTCTGGGAAAGGAGTTTCTATAATGCAATAGCTGATGTATGTTTACCAAAATCAAAGGTCTTGAGTCCAGGGCTGTTAATTCTCAGTTAAATGTTCTCATTACTGGTTATTGATGAGTGTCCCTCTTTATTTAGAGCTGAAGGTATGTTCCAGGCCTCAGGAATTTGTATGACAATGTTTGACAAGGAAATGTAACTAGTCTAGAAAGTTTGATTTTGATAAATAACGTTTTGCTATTTTTGACTTGTGTAGTTCTCTGTCACAGGGTTTTTTTTTGTTGTTCTCCATCTTTTTTGTATATTTCCCCTCAAAAGCCATTCCCAAGTATATTTGTTATTCTTCCTTCTGACTTGAGAAGGCTTAATCCATCTCAAATCATTGATACCACTTAATATACTGTGTCTGGATTTCAGTAAACTTGTCCATTCTCTTAGATAGAAAGCAGGCTGCATCCTCATAGTAGAGTAACAAGTGTCACTGTTGCCTTACACATCTTTTAAGTCATCATCTTACAGTATTTCTAAAACTTCAAAGCCTATAAAACCCAGACTAATACAATTTTATCGTTCCTAATACTGATGCAAGTGCTGTTGTTAACCCACTTTTCACAATCAAATCACGCCCTTCTGCATATATTTTATAAAATTCATAAGGATGTAATTCATGTCTAGCAAGAGGTTATTCTCCTTGCTTTAGTTTTTTTTTTTGATCTTCTGCTTTTAGTGCCTATGTTTATAAAAATTCTGTTCTTTGTGTAGAACTTCAGTTGTTCAGATACACATTCTAGTAGCAGAACACCACTGTGTCTTTATGTTATGCATGCCGACATCGAAATAAGCGGTTTCAATTTTTATGGCCAGAAAGTTTCGTGATACTTTCAGTTAGTCCTTCTTTAACATCTGAAAAGCATGTGGCTTAAATCTGGAGAAGTATTGTTAAGAAAATGAAGTAAGAAAATTAAAAAAAAAAAAAAAAAAGTTTCTAATGCTGGAAAATGTTTCTATCCCCTGTGCTGCTTAGGTTTTTGACTATGACTTTGGAATTCAGGATGACTTTATTGGTTCAGCGTACTTGAATATCTCCTCATTAGAATTAAACAGGTATGGCACAAACAAGCCTATGGAGTTATTCCTTAGGTTTGCCAATTGCATGTTTGTGGAATTGCAAATGGAACATGATGCTGAAAAATAATAATTTAAACCTACATCACATAAACTGGCAGAGGGAAAACACTTAGTTTGAGGGAATTACTGTACCATGGATGTTAATAATATATTAACTGATCATAGAGAACGTTTGTTAAACCATCTATAGAGAAATTAGTTTTATAACCATTTTATTCTTATTTTTATATTATCTTGATTCACAGTATTGCCACCTGCTGTTTGCGTTTATTTTTCTTACGTTTTTTAATCTATTACCATTATGGTTCACGTTTAATTACTTGAGTGTGTGTAAGTACTTAACATAGAGAAACAGTATTCAGTGTTTACTTATGACTGTTTAGACTGCAGTACTTAAAGGTATAAATAAGCTAAATTTGTCACATCATTTTCAAGTAGTTTCATACAAATGCAGATTTCTTTAACTGTAATGATTCAGAAATGTAATTATCTGAGAGC
>VXAV01000488.1:33198-64310 GCA_013399715.1 Alectura lathami | reverse complement strand
CTTTCTGACTACCAGCATGTTTATAATCCGTCTTCACTTTGTCCTTTTAGATGCTTTCTCATTTCACCTTGAGGTGGTACTGTATCTCTGGATAATGTCACCTGCAAACACATTACTCTCTGTGAAGATTTCTATGAAAAATGTTGTCATTTGTCAAGCATAATCTGAGTACAAAGAGAGATCTTAATATTCACCCTCTCTAACACTCTTTTCCAGTCATTGTGCAAAAGAATCAACACTTGACAGCTCTACTTTACAGAGGTCTCTCTTCCTCAGTTTCTCATTTTGAGGCTATCTCTGAAGGCTGTAAATACTTTGGTACATTGGTATTTTGGTTCTGTTTATGTACTATGATAAATGCATATTAATTTTCTAAAGCACAGATGAGTCTTGTTCCATGAGTAAAGCTCGGTGGCGCTCTCAAGGCACATAGAATAAACTGAATGTTTTGGCTCAGGTTCGGGGAAATAAAAGACTTCCTGGTAGTGTTCTGTTGTAGTGTTGTGTTCAGTGATGGAGAATACTTTCTTTCATCCTACTATGATCTTTCTACTTTCTTGAATAATGCTCAAGCAGTAGCTATTATATAGAAATAATTTTATTAAATGAAAATGAAAACAATTTTGTCTTCAGACAGTGCCCGATGTAGCCAAAATATTGTTAGGGAGAAGCCATATTTGTTCAAAGAGATCCTACATATTGATAGAAACAGTAGACCAACTGGAGAAAACAGAGTGAAAAAGGTTATTCAGGAGCACTTACCATCTTTCACCCCCCATATGTCTTCTTTGTAAGTCATGTTCAACTGCTTGCAGAGCATGGGTGAAGGTCAGCAGAATTACCTGTGCAAAATACATGTTGGTGAGCTGCTTTGCCAGGGAGCGTCCCAAGAACTGGTTGAGTTTCCAAAATAAAATGATTGTGGGGAGGGAAATCAGGAGTGTCCCTGTTCCCTGACCATCTTGATGCGGATGAGTTTATCATGGTGTGTGCAACGTTCATGTAATCCCCCATCTGAGCTTGTGCTGATCTGCAAGAGAAGCTGAGTCCTGCGGTGTTGTGGGGCTGTGGTGGCAGGGTGGGAGCCACTGCAAGGCAGGGCTTTTGAGTGGAGGATTCGCAGGACAAGCTCCAGGCACCTTGCAGAAAAGAACTGAGGTATTCATTCTCTGCTAAACTCCGTAACTTGCAACTTACATTCCAAAGCAGAATGTCATAATTTCTCCTGGCATTTATATTCTGTCCCAGTTGCACCTCATTNACCCCAATAAAAAAAAAAAAAAAAAAAAAGGCAAATCAAGAACATGGACTTAGGTAAGCCATGTATATATTGTCATAATCATTAGTTTGGAGCATGGTGGAGAGCCAGGGTGAAGTCAGGAATGTGACTAAGTTGAGATGGCACATGTGCTCAGACTGTGAGCAGGAAGATGAAGAAAAGATGTTAGAGAAGGCTGAAGACATGGAAGTGAGATTCTGGCTTTGGGACTGCGTGACAGGAGGAGAATGGAAGTGGAAGGGGTAGCTTGTAAGAAAGAGGAAGGTATTAAGAGTGTGAGAGTGACAGCATGGCATCCTAATTCAGAGAAGGAGAAAGATGCATCTGTCACAGAACTAGCATAAAGCTCCATCTTCATCTTGGTACCCAGACAAGTTCAGAGTGGTAGTTCCTGAAATGAGATGCTGACTGCTTTATTTCCATTCTTAACTTTGAGCATTATGTGTTCGTCAAATTCATTTGAGTTACAATTGTATGCATTCTCCATGTGAGCATAAAGGATGTAGCGCATTGTGAGCTTCCATCTAAGAATACCTCCCAAAAAGGAAATCCTAGAACCATTTCAGTGTTTGTTTTAGGATTTCAAAAGCCTGAAAAAGACCTCATACAAAACCTTTGAGAAAAATGTATTTCTGATGATCTGCTGATCTGTATGAGGAAATACTGAGCTTGACCAGAACTGGGTTTCATGCAGCATGGACAAGAGATTAAATACTTCTGAAGACTGTTTAATGAAAAAATAAAATAAAATTCAAGGACCAAAGACATAAGATCTAGAAGTGCCTTGTTTTTGGAAAGCATTTGCACTTACAATCATTGGGGCAGCCTTGTTACATTCCAATGAGCATGTGAATTTGCAGTGTTAGTCATTACTTCATCTGATAAGTAGAAATACATATGTATATGTGTATAGTGTTCAGTCTGAGTACGTTTAATATTCACATGTCTTTTCTGTGGGTAAGTCATTTCTGTATTTAGTCAATATACTACTGTGATTAAAACCACATACTGCAGTAAGTTTATGTAGGTAATTCTAAGATCAAAATGATAATGAAATGATTTTAATCTTCGTATAATTATTTAAGTATCTTATCTGCGTTTTTGAAGGCAATCCTTACTGTCACCTTTACGATAATCAGCTAATAAATCCTCATGATTGTTACACCTTTATGCATAGCAGTAATCTGAACAAATTGGCTGCTGACAGCTGCAATAAATTGCCAAGAATGAGTGCTGTCAGAGAACAGGTTGTTTCTGTGAACATACAGGATAAGTAAATCCCATGTCATGCAGTTTTATGCAGCTGAAGTTATTTGCAACCCAATACAGCAGAATTTATAGCATTATTTATTGGTATGAAAAATAGGTGTTTGTCATTAAAATGACATTGACTTTTACTCCTGTCTTATGCCAGGAAATTACTGTAGACTTCATCTAAATCTATTTTCATCAATATTTATAGATGCTCCTATCTTTTGTTAAATCTGATGCAAATTAAAAACAGCAGAAGACTCTTCTGTATTTTATATTCATTGAAGCTATGTATTAATTATATCTGTGAAAAAGTGAAACATGACCCATAAACTGTCCAAACATTATTATTAAAGTTCAGACTGTTTTTGTGTTTGTGTAAATGGGTACACACCATATAATATTTAATTTCATCCTCTTAAAATAGATGTTATGAAATCCAAAATTTAGAACATTGAAAATGAAGTACTTCGGTTTTGTTTTTTTTGAACAGCTAATAAATAGAAGCACAACAAGAACCATACTGCTGCATTATTAATCTGAAAGCACAGTGATATACTACTCAGACTTCTAAACTGAAGTGGAATTTTTATATAAAATATTTATGTCTTTTTCAGTTTTATTTTTCTGCCCAAACTTATATAATTTCACTATAGGAGGCTGAATATTATAAGCAGAGATATGAGTGGTGGTGTTCAGCTGTGTATTTGTACTCCAACAAGTCTGTACATTTAAGTGAAGGACACTAAATATGCTTCTGATAACGCTTCTTCGCAGGTTTTCTGTAGAGATGTGGTGGAGACTGTGGTTTATCTTAAAATACTGGCAACTTTATTTTTTAAATGTTGTTGCCTAACGGAGAGGTTTTGAATAGTAGATGTAATGTCTATGTGTAGTCTCTGTGTTGAACTTAGTGAATATTGAATTTTGCAGAATTGTATGGAAACCATTTTTTTTTCTGAATTTGTAGATAGTACTTTAATATGGTGGTACCTCGATTATTTTTTTTTCACATGATGGTATGAAAATTTCTGCATGATGCACTAACTTTGGAAAGATGTTTATTTTCAAAGTTTCGATCTATTGCTTAATATTCTGTTGTAATTTCCTCTGTTTGATCTGTGTGCACATGTGAATTACACAGCAATTCTGTGTAAACACAGACAAGCACACAGCCAACAGTCTGTGTGTAATAGGTCGTTGATTATACATGGCTGAAGTTAAATCATTGTGGATGCATTTCTCTGTGTAAAATGAAGGTTTTGCCATAAACATTGCCATCTAAAAATGCTTGTGTCAGGCCTGCCCTTGACAAATCCTCTGATGCGCTGGTCCATCTCCATTTCAAAAGGAGTTAGGTGTAAATACTGCATCTCAAAATTTGGCCTTCAAGTATTCCACTCCTTACTTACTACTATCTCTGGACATTTTAACTGCTTGTAATAATACAGAGGCATTGCTGTTCTGCTGAAAAGCAAGAAAGGGCTACCTTTGTCTTACAAATCTTCGGTAACATTCTCTTACCAGATATTTTATTATTCACAGCTTTATTGACAATGGTACTATCATGTACATGCAAAATTAGTAGTATTCCTCAGTGTATTCACTGAGATACAGAACGCTGCATGCAAAATGCCTTAATAGACGCTTCTTCTGGCCTTCTGTGTCCTGCATATGGAAATTTAATCTGCTAGGAAATAAGAGGAAGGGAGGAGAAGTAAAATGGCTGCCTAGATCTAAGGGCCAAGACAACAGATGAGAAGAATGATTGGTGGTGTAGACAGGGGTTTCTGAGGTTTTCTGGAAGAGAGATTGGAGTCGTGTGAAGGATCTTGCAAAGTTCTTTGGACCAGCTAGTGAGGGGAGAATCAGGTGGAAACAAACGGTGTTTCTCAAAGTAAAAGACTGGTTTAAGGAGAATGTTAATCTTCAGCTATAGAAACTGCATTGATGACAGCACCTAAAGTGCACGTCTGTAGTGTATGACTGCTGCAAAGATGATACAGAAAATATCACATAATAAAACATCTGCAAGTACTTCCTTTTTTTCTACACAATTTCAGACATAAATCTGTAGTGTTAGGGCAAAGAGCTATGCTTAGGGAAATGTTGATCTGTCATTTCAAAATCCATCAGCACGATTTTGTGGCACGGGCTGTATTTCTTTCAACAAGCCATACATGTTGTCTGCCTTCAGGTGTGGCTCAGTGACCAGTGAGGTTGCCCTGCGTTTCATGCAGCTCTCATACGTCCATCATCCAGACTACCTTACCCGATGCTGCAGGGCTCTTTTCTGCTTCCTATGTTTTGCTGCATGGCTCCTGAATGCTCCCACCTTCCTGGGGGCCTCTTCCGGCTTCCTCAGCTGCTGTTACGCTCCCCCTGTCACTGTCCTACTTAGCTGAACCACCGCCTCCAGCACCTTCGGGAACTTTCCTGGTTTTCAGTCTATCTCCTCTCTCTGCCACCTATCACAAGCACTGTGTGGGGTCAGTACTTTTATTTCTTTCTCATTATCTCCTTGCTTAAAAATGCCACACTCTGGTTCTTCCAAGAACTTCATGTAACTGCAGTCCTGTCTTTTTGAGCCATATCATTTTCTGTTGTGCCTTGCAGAATTTCCACTCTCCGTTTCTTTCTTGGTTTTACCGGAACATTTTACTCTGCGCATAAAGGCTACGGAGTCTCACAAATTGTAGCAGTTCATGCCTCGCTTCTTCTGATGTATGTCCAGCTCAGTTCTAATTGCAGAATTGCACAGTTTCCTCTCCTTGGCATCCTTTGGAGCAGCATAGACCTGGATCACAGTGGAGTTAAAAGGCTGTCTTTCTGAACAAGTTGTGACGATAATTAAGTTGCCTGGGTTGTAGCCAAGTGGTGCTTTTCTGTCCCTATCACTTAGGATTGTGCCAATTCCTCTTTTATGCTTTATTTTGTCATGTGAGAAAATGATCTCGCTATCTGCTGCCTCTCCCTTGCCTGGCCACCTGGCTTTTAAGAGGCCTTCTATGTCATGTCGCTGCCTTTGTATCTCATTCATTAGCAAGGATATTTCACCAGGGTGCCAAAGCGGTCTTACATTCCAGGTTCTGTTAGAACTAGAGAGGGGAGGCGATTTTTGCCTCTTAGACCTGCTGATAATAAAATACTACACATAGTTCTGGTTTCCACACTTTAAAAAGAATGCAGGAGAATTTCACTGGATCAGAAAAGTTACAAAAAGTCATTTGAGGGCTGTAGGAGGTGTGTTCCAAGGAAATATATAGGGAGCTGCTGGCATTTACCATATCAAAAGGAAGATCAAGAAGAGATATGCTTATAGTATATGAGTACCTTCACCAGAAGAAAATACAGGGTACCAACGTCTTTTTTAACCTAGTAGAGAAAGGCATAAAAAGAACCAAAGGGCGGATGTATTCAAATTAAAAATAAATCAGAAATTCCTGTTCCTAACAGTTTGGGTAATTAACATGCTGAAGACATTTTCAGAGGAAGTGATGGATTCCTCTTAAACCTTCAAATCCTCCATTCTGGGAATTGCGCCGTATTTCTGCAGCTACTTCTCTACCATACTTCGGTGTGTGAGCTTGAGGCACTTACATGACTTTTTCTCTCTTCTAATATCTCCAGACGTGCAAGTCCAGATCCACATGTTGCGTGGTAATGTTCATATGCATGGTGTGGAAGGTATTTGGGAGGATGTAGCTCTGCTTCTCATCCTGGATGTGTCAGCTAGCCAGGGACAGTGTTCCATTGTCCCTTCCCAGCACTTTTAGCGTTGTCACAGTCGTGAACGGAAAGGACCTCATAATGTGGAGCAGTGGAATAATGCAAAATACTCAAACTACCCTGAAAGCTGAAATTCACTGAAAGGTGATATATAGCCATGCTTGAAAATCTGTCTGTAGAATTAGTGTTTGGTTTTACCGTAATTCTTCATGCTGACCACCAGTTCACCAGAGGTGACCTTTTTCTCTCACTAGCAGCATATAAATAATAATGCAATAACTGAATTCTCCAGAATTCACCATTATCTCCCATTTTCGTTGTCACTGCAGCCATACACAACCTATGGTCTTCTCCAAATGTCTATGGTTTTACAGTATCCTCAGATGAGAATGCAAAACAAAAGTTTCTACCATCACTGTACTTGTTCTGCACAGCTTTCTGGTGACGTTCAAGTTCACCTTTGTCTTCAAAGAGTCTTTGTTCTTCGTGGAAAGAGTTGTAGATGACAAATGTGTTTTGAGAGAATATCTTAGCTATGCAGAAGTCAGTATTGCTAGGGCTTTAAAGCTTGGAATACTTGTATGTTATCTTGCTTATGTATATCTTTCTATTTAGCACCTTCCATGCCTGTCTTGATTATAAAACATTGTCTTAATGTTCAGCCTGAACTTTACAACACTATTTGTCTTTAAAAGCATTTTGTGAATTCTAGTGTTTGTAAGGAAATTGAATTTAAAAAAAAAGAAATTGTAGGTTTTCCTGCTGGTGTTAGTAAAAGTTATTATAGGGAAGGATTATCACTTAGACAATGTCTTACTGAACAGGCTTCCTTTACTGTTTTGGACCCTTGCGAAGTTCTGGTAAGTGGAAAAAAAAAAAAAAAAAAAAAAAAGCATTTTAATTTTTTTTGCAGGATAATTTGGTGCAAGACCAAACAAATTTTGTTTTTTCTCCAGGAAAAACTACTAAAGGAGAAGATTTTTCTTACAGTGTAACAGGAACATTTTGGTTTTGGATTGAAGTGCATGCTGCGCATGCAGTTGCCTTGGCAATGCTCCCTAAGCCTCAGCAGTTTTTGTGAGTTAGGCACAAGCCAGTTTTGTCTCCTCCAAGGTGTCTCCCCTTGCCCACAGGAGGGGATGTGGTGCAGGATGAGAAACATGCTTTCAGTTGACTTAGTAAGGATGTCAGTGCTCTTAGCCAAGATTTCCATAAAGCTCAGTGGTGGCATTCCGTAGTGAAATAATCTCAGATCTTTATCAAGTTATCTGAGGGCCATTCCGTGGATATTCTTACTGTAAAATGATTAAGGATGTCACTGGGAAAAGTTTCCAGGTTACCTTCTGCACCTTTATATGCTTCTAGGAAGTAATGAGTGACTGACTGTTCATGGAGATGTCTCAGAAAGACAACAGAGATGCATTTCTTAGTTAACCTCTCTTAGAGACGGTGCTATTTGGAATATTTTTATACCTATAGGAAAAGTCCACAGGTAGAGTTGAAATGTCAGATTATTTTAGCCTCAGTGTGTACTACTAATATTGCAAAGAGTGCTGTAACTTCTTGAACTTGCAGCCCTGGAGCTTGTGGCTCTGGCATAAACACTGTAATTTTACAGTCATTGTAGCTCTGTAATGCTTGTAAGTGTTTTGTTGTTCTTTTTTTTTTTTTTTTTTTTTGGAGTGGAGGTAGTTTTTCTGATGTTTTTACTGACTTGAGGAGAGTTTAAAATGTTTATTCCAGTGATTATTGATTAATGCTGCAATAATTTTGCAGCGATATTTTTGAGGGATATGTGTTTTGAAATAAACAATCAAAGAATATTTAATGCAAGAGGTATCTTAACTTACTTCAACCTTGAATGCTAGATTACAATATTTGTTATCTTAAGGAGAGCATTATGGTCAGGCATTGGAACCAGGCTGCCCAGGGAGGTGGTGGACTGTCCTCCTTTGGAGGTGTTCAAGAAATGTGTAGATGTGGCACTTAGGGACATGGTTCAGTGGGCATGGTGGTATTGTGTTGACGGTTGGATTAGAGGTCTTTTCCAACCTTTATGATTCTATCATATCGCTCACGGTAGCCTAAACAGGAATCTAGCTGCCTATGTAAAGGTATGAAACTTGGATTGTGAACCTACATTGACAGCTACACAGTTAGTATTTTGTTACTCTTGTTAATTTTGTTTCCTGCTCCTTATCTTCCAAAGAGTTCAAAATAAAAGGAAAACACTAAACTCAAAAAGCTATGTCAGTTAGATATTTTCTCAATATAAAATAAATAAACCTTATTACTGTATGAGCTTTGTGGTAGTTTAATTTTGACTACTACACGACGGTAAATATTTTTTAAAAAATTAAAAGAAAATTTTCCTGTAGCAAATCTAATCTGCTTGTGATAGCATAGTGTTTATTTTATGGGGATGAATTTATTCTGATAACTGGCTATTTCCTGTCCTTAAATACCTATTTATTCATGTCTGCCACCTTTTTCTCAGTTTATTGGCGCTGCAGTCACCACATTATCTTTCTCTTCAAAATCAATTGACATTTGATGAAAAGAGTTTGCTAGATGGTTAGTTTAGTGAGAGTGGCATATAGAATATGTGCTTGTCACATTAAATAATTGCTGTTAAAAGTAAAATATTTTGTCGCTTAACTAAATATAGAATGAATTCATACACCTTACTTCAATATTGTTTCAGTTTTTATTCAGAGTAATGAACAGTCAAAACATTACTGGGAGATATTATGAGCAGAGGTATTCCTAATAGTGCTTTTTTTTACAGGAATTCCTGTACAGCGCAAGATAGCGTTATGTTTGGCACAGGTATTGAATTTCTAGACATGTTCAGGGTTGTACTCTAGGAAAGTTGGAACTTGTGGAGAACACACATGAAAATATCAA
Source organism: Alectura lathami (assembly GCA_013399715.1). NCBI lineage: Eukaryota > Metazoa > Chordata > Aves > Galliformes > Megapodiidae > Alectura > Alectura lathami. The sequence goes on along the minus strand of VXAV01000488.1, from coordinate 55,144 downwards.
TACTTCCAAGGCATACACAGAGTATTTACCGACTGTATTGTTTTAATTAAAAGTTTCTAGTCAGCTCCTTGTTAGCTGGAATACCACGTTTTCCTTAATAGTTCTATCTTTTATTTTCAGAGATGTTTCAACACTTGTAAGCCTGCTGGCTGGCACATATGGAGCCATTCTTCATTAGTTCAGTGTATGGTATATCCCATGCAGCTGGGGTTATTCAGAGAGGGATCAAGCAGGGAGGGTTGGCTTCAGCCACTGTCTGTGCAGTTATAAGCAGTCCTTGCTCATTATAACGTGGGACATCTTATTACATAGGGTCTTGTGGCATCAAATTTTATCCTGGATGCCTGCATGAAGCTTTGACCCTGAGCCGTGCACAGCTTACTGCAAGAGAGCTGAGCCTTTTGGGTGGTGGTCTGGTCTGGCTTTATGTGTTCAGTCATGTTGACCACCACAATTAAGTTCACGTACAGATTTTTCTTTCTTTCTTTCTTTTCTTCTTGTTAGAGAGGATTTTTTTACTGTTGTTAGATCAATGGTATCAAAAATATCACACCAAAACTTCTATTTTATGTTTATAAAAGAGTTAGAATTAAAAAGTACAATTTTCTTCTGAATGTGAATTTTTAAATTTCTCTTTGACTGGGCTTATGTAATGCATTTTAGATAACCTTGTTTCTAGTGTCTACATGTTCACGTATAAGTTGTAGCTTTAAAAAAAAAAAAAAAAAAAAAAAAAAAAAAAGAAAAAAGAAAAAAAGAAAACAATCAAGCAGGCAGCACAGTCTGAAAATGAAGAGAAATTCTTCCAGAAGCTGGAAGGAATTCCTACTGATGTGTAGGGTTTTTATACAGCTGAATACAAATAAGCCAATATGCTGTTTTTTAATGTGAAGAAAACCCCATGCTGATGAAGAATGTTTGTTTCTAGGTGCCAGGTTGACCTGTCAACCCTGAGTAAAGAACAGACTCACCAGTTGGAGGTGCCGCTGGAGGAGGGAGAGGGCCGCCTGGTGCTGCTGGTCACTCTGACAGCCTCAGCGGCAGTCACTATCTCCGACCTCTCTGTCAGCTCACTGGAGGACCCGAAGGAGAGAGAGGAAATACTGAAGAGATATGTATGGAGTTCTTCTCTTTTGACCTTTGTTTGCCAAATGTTTTCTTATAAGGGTATTAATTATTAGAGGAAGAAGTCTAAATATTACATCTCTTACGTCCCTACCACATTCAGCCATTTAAACTAGTCGTTAATACTATTGCAGCTGAAATGGTTAACATCAAAAAGGCTGCAAATCCTCCTTATACAAGAAGGTATTTTTTACACAGTAGTTCCGCTATTTTATTTGAGTTTGTGACATAAAGAAGTTAATTTTATTGTCTTACAGATCATTTTTACCAAGTGCAAAGTAACTAAGGGGTTACTTAGTGGCTGTGCAGTTTCTAGTAAGTGTTTATGTCAACTGATCTGAAGTGCCAATACTCTGGGTTCTTTAAGTATGAACTAAAAGAGGAAGAAATTTTGGCTGTATGTTAGAAGCTGAAAGAGCATTTTATATCACCAAGCTGAAACAGTATTTTATATAATCAAAATACTTCTTTTAAACATTATTTCTATTTCAAAATATTCAGAGGCGAATTATTTTCATTTCCCAGCATCCTCACATTACACAGCACCTGTGTAGTTTTATCAAAGCAACAGAGAGGGGAGCTCTTACTCCAGCGCTTGCTAATACCTAAATCAGTAAAAGTAACTGTCTCACTACACACAGGGAAAAGAGGGGGAAAAAAATAAAAAGGGAAAAAAAAAAAAAAAAAAAAAAGCTATTTCCACTTAAAATTACAAAGCTTTTATTGTACAATGCTGCCAGGTGTTTAGAAAGGCTTCTCTAGACACTCAGCCATTAAACCGAGCTCTGACTAACAAAGAGCCGCTTAATTTTTTTTTTTTTTTTTTTAGATTTTAAAATATTCCTATTCCATGACTGACATCCTTTCAATAACTGAGTTTAATAAAGATGTACCTTATCAGTCTGTGCAGATAACGTGAAGTGCTAGTACTAATGCTGTACAATATTCTTCAAACAGATTAGCAGGATGTGCGCTTCAGCAAATTTATTCTGGCTATCTCCACTGAATCAGCTGTCTGCTAATGCTTGTACAACTCATACACCAATAGTGTTATCATAAACACAGTTTAATAGAGGTGACTTAGTGAGGCTAAGCATAATATTCCTAAACCAACTGAGAGCTAAGGTATTGTGCAAAATCTTTGAAAAATAATTACAATTAAGAGAATTATGTCACATTTGGGAAGCCACCAAGACAGCCTGTGGTTGTCAGAATAGGTCTTTATAAGTATAATAAATTTCTGGTGGATAGATTTTTGAATTGACATAATTCTAGCTACCAGGTGTAACAATACCATATTTCTGTGGATTATTGTGTGTGAAGATATAGGAGTCTAGTGATACTGATGGTTTTGATAATTTAGAAGCAATATAGTAACATGTTACGACTGTGTATTTTTAATCAGTTTTCCTAAATTTTTTTTGTCCCCAGTGTAAAGCATAATTATGTGGAATAAGATTGATCTATTTATTTCTGTTTCTTACATATTCATGGATATGTGTCTTTTTTTCTGATATTTACAGTAATGTATGCATTTGTGGAAATGTTTTTTTTTTTTGAAGATGTTCTTATTGCATGGATTTCTCATTATATGTTTTTGAAAATTGTAACATTGATACACTTTTTGAACAGTACTACATTCTTTATTAAAATGACCTGTAGACAGCAGCAGAAAGATATGACGAGGATTAGCAGAATTCAAATACTTTATTTTCACTGATGTTTGATTTATCTTTGGTGTTCATATCCCTACTTCAGAGCAGATACAAAAGAAGAATCTGCAATTATCAAAATGTACTATTCCTGTTCATTTGCTAGATTTTGGGGCTTATTTTTTATGCTCCTAAAAATCTAGCTTCCATTGGAGGAATGTATTTTGCACCCTTTCTGCAGCCAAAAACAGTTAATGAGCTGACCTTACCATCAGATCAAATAGCCTTGGAAAATGACTCTATTACTGTCATTTAACCATTTGTAGCTGAACATCAGAGCCTTACAAATTAAACAGGCATTACTGTTTGAACCATTATTTTACCACAATTGTCTGAAAAGATTAATTCTTTTTGGGGTGAGGAAGGGGCCGCATTAATGGGTACAGACCAAGAGAGATTGTATGACCTTTTCAGAACGGGTGTGCTGAACCCACAGTCCCCCTTGTCACAGTTTAAAAACCAGAGGAGCTAGTTTAGAGAAGAAGTTGTTAGCATTCCATTTTTATTATGACATTTCACAGTCATCCGATTTAATGTCCCTTGACCAGATTGTCCACCGTGAGACGATGGGCTTGAAATGTTATTTAGAGCATTGATAAAAGGTGAGCAGTTCTAAGATGACAGCGAGTCATAAGGCTGGTGCTGTGACATTAATTTTCTCCATAACAGAGATGGAATAAGACGTCATGGTGACAAGCTGTCAATCAGTACTGGCCCCTCAGTGTATCTTGATGCCATAGGATGGGGTATTGCTTCTCCCATAATAGAGCTGAACTGAGATGCTCTCCCTGACAGCTGCTGCAGCCATACAGAAAATATATGATACAGCCTTTCATTAAAAAAATAAAGAGGACTCATCTCCAGAGCATTTCAATCTTCTCCCATCTATTGAGAGCTGAAAAGATTCACTGCAAGTCACAGATTCCTCTGCTATGGAAATTTCAGGCTTCAGAAACCATATGGTTTTTGAGGCCTTCAACAATAATCATAAATAAGAGAACAGAATATCATCTGATAAATCATTACTTAAAGTTCTGTATTTAAAGCAATGTATTAAAGTCATTTGCTTCTCCCAGAGTCTCTGCAGTAGTGCTGTATACAGTTTCACTAATCTCAACTACCACAGCATGCAGTAAATGAATCTAAACTAGCTGACTCACTAAAAGTAAAGTTCAAAAATAATTATTTTGTGGGATGTTAACAAATGTAGCAAAGTGAAATACAGTTCCAGTGCTTTTATCTTCTAGCAGAATATGCGATTTGTAGGGTGAAATCTTGGGGGAAGAATGTATAGCATTGCAGGAAGGGGAGCAGTTGTTTGGCTTGGTCTGTGGTTTTTTGCTTTGTTTTCTTTCTGAAGCTAGGCATTTGCTTTAGTTGTTTGGAAACTTAGATAAAATGTGGAAACCTGTTTGTAAATCATTTCACCTCCATCATAGTATTGGAGCAGAATTATCTCTGTGTGGTACGAGCTTTGTTAAGAAGCTTCCAAATCTATATCGTTATTGTAATAAGTGAGAGATGGTGCCAGCACGCTTTTGAATTATAATACTATCTGTACCACCACCTCTGCCACTCCCAGCTTGCATGTAACCATGTAAGCAGAAGGCTGAGTGTGTACTGATTAAAGTTGACCACCATTACTTTTAAATCCTGTTTTTGGTTTTATTAAAACCAATTAAAAACTGTCAAACATTATCCTGTAATAACATGCATGTATATATTTGTATGTATGCTGCATGTGTGATACTGTACTTAGGTGGATTCCTCAGTTCAGGACACCAAGGTCAGACCTTCACTGTAAACAATGAATAGTCAGTTGGGGTTTGTGAAACTAATATCGAAGTGTGATTTGACTGTTAGAACTGTCCCAGTAACCGAACCACAGAAATGTGCGCTATTTGTCTAACATTTCAATGGATCTGTTACCTATACATAAACATATTCCAATTTTTGCTATATATATGCTAATATTATGCTTAAGCATAATCTATGATTTTCAGATAAGTGGTGTTATTCTGGTTTTCTTTAACAGTCAGTTTTGACTTCATGATACATTTCAGAATTGTTGTCCTCCTGTTTACCTGATGGTTGCATATTCTAGAAGTGTAGACATCATCATAAGGAGTGGAAAAGGTTTCAACTGCTAGCGTACTTTCACATAACTAATTACAATGTTGCAAATAATGCCAGTGGCCTTTTCTAACATTTCTGATGTTAAAATGTTTAGAAATAAGGGTATGTGATAGTGTTTATGAACAGGACTTGTAAAAATAGCAAAAAATTAGGCTGCATATTTATATGGTTTGAAATGGATTTTAAAATATAATTTAGATTGCTCTTTTAGATTTCCTCTCATAGGTTATGAAGAAAGTAAATGATAATGTCCAACTTGCTGTTAATTGATAGCAAAATTGCATTTGATGTTCCAGCATTTGAAGTTCTGGAACTTCTAAATTTTATTCAAATTAGACCTTAAAAATTTTGGCATAATACACCTAGCTGCTGCAATAGTCTCAGGTTTTTACACTTCAGTTACTTGGAGAAAAAAACAAACAAACAAAAAAATCAGAATTCAGTTTCCAAGCACCTTTCTAAAACTATGCAGGATGTGTAAATGCAATTGTTACTCTGCTCTCTCAGTTTTTTCTTCCTTGTTTTAATAGACATAGATATTGCACAAACTAATAGTAGGAAAAAAAAAAAAAAAGATTTATGTGGCAAAAAGCTTAAACTATAATTGGAACCATCATCTTATTCATTTTTTTCAATCTTTTTTTGCCTGTGATTAGTAGGAAAATTAAGTTGCTAGAATCCACTTTTGATTGTTTTTGCTTATATTATTTGCTACATACATGCTGCATTGAAGGCTTACATATGATGATCAAGTACAACAATAATAATATCGATCCCAGGTCCCTGTTCAAAATATTATTGGAGCCATCAAAGGGAAAATACGAATGCAGATTTAACAAAAATATTCAGGGAGAGGAAATATTGTTTGCATAGTTTGTATTAATTTTGTTAATATACTGATATAATTTACAGTTGTGATGGACAGTTCATGTAATATTAGGCTATTAGGTCAGTAGAATTAGCATATTTAATCACTTACAATTTTTCCTTTGTGTTTTTGATTGATAAGTTAAAGTTGCAAAATACTGAAGGAAACACTGACAATTATGTATTCTTCTGAAAACAATATTTAAGTGTTTCATTTTTTGTCTTTTTTGCAGTCTAGAATTATACTTCTTTTCATTGTTTTGTAGGGTCCAATGAGGATGTTCTGTAACATGAAGGATGTGGGATTTCTTCAGGTGAAAGTCATCCGAGCAGAAGGATTGATGGCAGCTGATGTTACAGGCAAGGATTCATTCTGTTTCTGTGACAGTAAATACTAATATTAAGCCTTTTTACAGGTGAACAAAAGATGTTTTAAACAGAAGATTATGCAATTATTAATGTCTGCTTGCAAATCTTACCTTCTCCTCATCAAAAAATCCTCAGATATAAAACCAAAACTTGTAAGGCAGTAAGTCATTCTAATGCTAGTAGAGCCCTACACAGGATATTGCCGAGAAGGGTGAAATATATATTTTCATCTCTCAAAGGTCCTGCAAAAAAATGCATGAGATACGTGCACAAGGTTTCTTTTTCTATTAGATACAAATATACAAAATAATCCAAATTAAAGCTGAACTCAAATGAAAGGCAAATGAAACATGGTAGACATAGATTAATCTGAAAAGTTTTTGCCAAAATAATTGTTTGTCCCCTGCTAGATACCTAGCAAGGCTGTTTTTGGTTTCAAAGATTTCAAACAAGTGCAGTTTCTTTTAACTAGCGCTTGACTGCTGAAGAAGGGAAATAAGATAATCTTTTTTTATTTTCTATTTAAAATTATGTGGGCCGATAATTTAACCTGTTTCTTTTCAAAACAAAAAAAAAAAGTATTTCAGCTATACCAAGCATGTTTAGTCAGAAAATTCCTGGCTACATCCCGAAGGTATAATCGCCATCATACTGCATAAGTTGAATGGAGCAGAGTGAGCTTGTCCTGTGTCAGAAAATAGCCATTTTTACTTTCCTTTTAAAAAAGGAAAATACAAAGCAAACTATGCTATTATAACTGGTTTGAGTGCAGTTTGAACATATATGTTCTATTACAAGAATAGATACAGATATATAGCAAGATATTCGCTTTTTAATTGTTTTGTGCAAATTAACATGAGTACCAGTATTTTTTTTTCCCTTAGACAAGGTAACAGTGTAAACATTGTATTGCTGAGACTGATCTTCCAGTTTGTGGCATGCAAAATAACAGATTCTATTTTTAAGGAGGTTGGAGAAACGCTTCTAAAGATTCCTCACTCTTCTTTGACCTTATAATCCAATGTGGTCTGAACAGAGAGAGAGATTAAGTTATTCAGGGGCAAATGGGATAATTCAGTCCCTGACCTCGTTCAGTCTTCGACTTTTCCAGATCACCATGTCATTTGTGCTGGTTGAACAGATTTTTTGGAAATACATTTGATTCAATTAAAGATATACAGAGCTACCAAAAATGTTCAGACATTGCATTTAGAATGACAGTCAGACTGGGAAGAACACTCAATATGTTGCCCATGTCCTGAGTATTTTCTTCACTAGCATTGAATGCTGCATACATACATACAGTATTCATGCTTTCTAAAAAGGCTGTGCATTCCAAACACACCAGAAATCCTTTTATCTTTTGGATAATGGTATTTGGTATTTTGAAGGAAGGACGAATGTTTTTTATTAATTAAATTTGTGTTGACATGTACAAATAATTAATTTCAGGTTAAACTTTGAATAGTAGTATTTACAAATAATTCAAAGTAGACATTTGTTGATTGTCTATAAATCATGTTCGCAAAAATTACAGAAAACTTGACCCTTCACCTTTATGCAACTGGGCAATAATTACTAGTCAGTGTAGAAAACAGTCAACAGTAGTATAATTTACACAATTAAAAATTGTTTATGTGAGTGAAAGCTTGGTAGTAGCTTGCTCTTAGTATATAATTTTTTGGCAGTTAATCTTTTACCATCCTCTGAGTCTGAAAAATAGCAGAAACACCTGTATAATGTCTGTATTGCTCTGTTTCCTGGTTATTGAATATATTCCATTTCACTGTCAGGAGTCGTTTCATATGAAGTAGTATATCAAAGTTTATTGCTTTGGATTGAACAAATTTTAAAAATCTATAATATTCCATCATTAAGCGTAAGCATAGATTCCTTTCAAAATGTGAAATTTTCTTTTGTTACCATACATTCATTGAGAAGCATTGTAATACTGTATTAACTCTGTATGAATAACAAGCAATTGAGACTTCCATTGAACGAATGAGTAAAAAGCACAAATTACTTTTTAATGAAACCCTCAATTCTTCTCGTTTCCAGAGAAAGCCCATAGCCTTGTTCAGCTGAATACTACTACAGCGTGTCACTTCAGTTAAGCCCCTAATAAACTAATAAACTGTTGATAGTTGAGGGTAGTTTTTTCTTCCATGTCAATAGCCCGATGTTGGACAGTGCACTTCAGATCATGAATGTTAATGCAGATTTTTAAAAAAGGGGGAGAGAGAGAAAGAGAGAGGGGAAAACAAAAAAGAGGGAGGAGAGATTAAGGGTGGTGGTTAAGGCCTCAATTTTCAGCTTCCACATATAAACACATGCCTTGAACAAGATGCCAGGCAGACTGAAATTTCAGTGATGTTGTGGGCAGGTGAGAAGATGGTTACTAGCAGTCTGAAAATTGAGTACTGTTCAGGTGTACCATAACTGAGTTCGAAAAATATCTGAGAAAACCTCAAAATGAGACACGTCTCTACCCAACCTACTTGCAAGTGAATGACTTGCCTGGGAAAGAGGTCACCAGAGAGGGTGAGAGGTTCCTGGTGAGTGCTTAAAGCCTTTCCCTGACTTCAGAGGGAGCTGAAACATGAGGCCTCTGGAAGGATCAGGGCCTTTAAGAGTGTTAGCTGGTCTATCAGGGTGTTTTCCATGGAAAATCGTCTCTCAAGGTCAGTCACAGGTTTCTTTCCAATGTCAAAACACAATTCTAGTGCTGTCAGCAGAACAAAATTATGTTTTGTTGGAAATCCTGGTTGCAGCAGGTATTCCTTCATATAAAATATGTGTAGTTGGATATGGTATTTCTTTTGAAGCTATAATCTGACAAATTGTCTATACTTGTTTACATTTTCTTATCTTCCTGATAAGAAAGCTTCATTTGAATTTTCTGTTGTGTTTTACCTATTCAGTGCAACGCAGTTTTCGCCCTCAGCTAAAAGAAGTTGTACTTTTCCCTCTCTGCTTCTTTGCTCTCTTATGGTTCCTGTAGGAGGCCTACAGTCTGGCGTAGTTTCATGTTAGGCTACAATGAAGGGCTTTTAAATGAGGAAATATCCTGATAATGCAGTAAAATGTCAGTGCACCTCTGAAATTAATACATACTCTGTTTACCTAGGCCATACGGTTTTTGGAAAGCAGCAGACCTTTCACAAATGAAATAGTGTCAGTTAAAGCAATAGGTAAATTTCTACTACGAAGTTACATACAGATGGAGCTTGGCAGAAACCTGCAGTTTTCACAGACAGCATTTGCTTCTCCTTTACTGAGTCAAACACTTTCATTCTTTTCCTTATAATGTGAAATAAGATTAAAACACTCTGCCTTGTTAATGGTGAGAGGGAAGACGGTGGGATAAGATGTGCTACAGGTTTTATCAACGTCAGCACAAGTCCTATTATTTTGAAGAATAATAGTTAGCAACTCAGATTCATTAGCAGAGCAAAATCTGAGCTCCTTGTGACAGTCTGCCTGGAAAACAGTTTGTTTTGCTGTCTTTGGGCTTTAATTAAGACGTGTTCCATTCTAGCCCCTGTGCCTGCCCCTTGCCCACCCCCACCCTGCTTGCTGTGTCACAGACCGGCGATCAGACGCTTTCAGATGGTCCAGCCCATGACTTTGACCTTCTGCGTGGTCCGGCGTTCCCTGGGGAACCGTTCAGCTCATGAGGTCTGATTTCACACTTCCAGGATGCCTCGGCTCTCTTAACAATGACAGGGAGACAAAGCCCTTTAGAGCGGGCCGCATGGGGACTTGTTTAAATTGGAAACTAGAGAGGAGTCAAGGAACAAGGTTACAGGCTACAGAATAGTGCTTTTAATAAAGAGCTCACAGCTCTGGTTCAGCTCAAAGAGGGCTACCTCTGTACAATTAATTGAGACATTTATCTGGAGCATCTTAGGCCTCTACTTTCTCACAGAATTATGTGATAAATATCAGCTAAGAGGCAAATGAGATGTGCATGAAATGAATTTTTAACACTTTGATTACTGTGTCTCCAGTCTTCATTAGAAGTTAATTTATTTGTATTTCTGACCTCATTATTAGTCAGATGTCTGCATTTTCTTGGTGTACTGAGATTTCAGAACCTGGTATTTGAGACAGATTTTATGGAGGAGCTTGGTGTTATTTAGGTTTACAGTCAAAAGCATTTCAGGTTTCTCCACCTGTGAACAACAGAAAGTAAGCATAGAAAATGAGAGATAATTTTTTTTCTTTGTAAGAAAATGGTGTTCAGCCTTTCTTCTAAGAAAATCCCATGTTCAAATTTTGATTAAAATGTTTGAAAGTAGAACGAAGATACCAAGATGGCAAAACGTGCAGAATGCACATGAATTTTCTAAAATCTGTTCTAAGATGTCCTAATGTGTTGTGTGCAAAAGTAGTCTTTGAAATTGTTCCTCAAATGCTAGCACATGTCAGAATGATGCACACATGTTAAATTCAGAAAGGTATGGAAGCCTGTACATGTAAAATTGATGGAATAAATTCAGAAGCCCTTTGGAAATACGATTCCAAAAGTAATTTGCTCTGTCAATTAGTGCAGCTAGATTTCAATACACACTTGAATTATCTTCACATAGTAATGAATTCTATTAGATGGACAGTATTCGGTTGTAGATAAAGTCTCGCCTGATCCTATCTGTGTAGTTTACCTGAAGACATTAGTACAATATAGTATACTGCAAAACTACCTTTTTTTTTTTTTTTTTTCTATTAAAAGTAGCAGTTTTAAGTTGCTAATGACAGAATTAGGTTTTAAATAACATTTTGGATTAATCATAACATTTAGAATTAAATATCCAGGGAAATAATTTGTGATTATTAACATGTATCTGTTTTTCTGTAAATATTCTGTGGAAGTGAGGTGAGCTTGGTTGTGGCATTACCCTGATTTGCTTGGTAAGATGCCTTCAGCATTCATGAAGTCAGCCCGTTGCAACATCATTGCAGTAACACTGCTGAAGGGGAATTATCATTTCCATTTTAAAGATGGAAAACTAAGAAAGGGTAACTGACTCAGCTAAGGCCCACAGTGCAATTCCTTGTCAAAGCTGGCATTTGGCTTGGGTCCTGTGCTTAATCCATTAGATAAGGCAGCTTCTCATGCTATTGAGCCATTCCTCCTCCTGGCCAAAGGTCAGGCTGACTGCTCTGTTGCAGGCAGCTGGCTGGCAGGGATCTTGGAACAACGTTTGCGTCTGCATGAGTGGCACTGCCCCCCAGAGTCATGAACTGGGTGTCTTGTCTTCCCAAAAAATAAAGGCATTTTTTGGCTGCAGGGACTTAGATCTCTAATGGACAGGCATGGCCAGCATTAGGGAAGAACCATAACCTATGAAAAACTCAATCAATATTTCAGCATTCACAACCAAGTTAAACTTGGTTGAACGTTGTGAAGTTGTGGCATCTGAACTTGACTTTTAGAAGTAGAAACAGAATAGAAATCTACTATTAAATCTATAGACTATCAAAAAAATTTTAGTAGTCTTTCTGAATCTAGTTCAATTTTGATACTGTAATTTGAACAACACAAAAATTCATCTGATATTTAGTCCAGAATAAAGCTGGTGGTCCACTTAAAATTAGTTCATGATCTAGCAGATGCTGGGGTTGTGTTTCTATCAGTTTATGTAATTTTATGGACTGATCAATGACAGATAAATGTTACATTCCAATCTATATTTAACCTGCCTTTTATTTTGAGAAAAATGTTAAAAAGTGAAATTGGGGAATGATTTGTGTCTCTGGATCTAGATCAATGTATGCTTTTTATAGCCAGAGTAGAAACATCTCCACACGGTTCATGGGGAGCAAGCCCCATGTTATCTGCAGTCCCTTGCAAGTTAACCTTTATGAAGAGTGGTAAGTTTTTTGGCGGACAATTAGGTCTGCCATATGCACAGGTGTTTTTTTCCTGCCTAAAACAGGGAATTATCTTACTGCATAAAATATGGATGTTTCCATGTTTGATTACTAAAGTCTCGTTTTTTACATTATCCGAATAATGCGTAGCTGACATGCAATTTTCTGGAGACAAATGCTTACTGTTAATAAGAATTTTACTTGAAAAAAAAAAAAAAAAAGAGAGAACATGAACATCAAGGTTTAAATCATGGTAAGCAATAAATGCAAATTTAAGCTTTGATAGCTATTTATCAAGGAAAGATGTTTATGTACGAGTGGAGCCAGAAAGTAAGCACAGAAGTGCGACAACGTTGAAGTCTCTGCTTTGAAGAATTGCTGGGAAGACAATCCACCAAGAGTCAAAAATTTTTGTTGGGCAATTCTTTCCCTCAGAGGCTATTGAAAGTCATATATGTTTACCTTGACCATAAATATAAATCATATTGCAATTTCACAGCTCTGATATTCAGGTAAAGTTCGTATTTATACACTTAAAAGATACTAGCATCTGAATTGGTTGCGTCATTCAAGCTATTGTGGAAAAAAATTATTACTTTGGGACTTGATTTCAGGGTGAAGCCCACATTGTTGTTTTAGCTAGACTTGTTGCCTACTGGACTTGATGTCACAGAGAGGCTCTAGCTCACCTCAAGGCTGGAAGATGGGCGGCAGCAACATGTGCCTCTGAGATGAGTTCATCTCTGAGACTAGTTAGATTTGTGTCAGGTATATGACATCAGTGCTTAAGTGTCCATCTTTTGTGCCTGCTAATGAACTAAGGAATAATGAGCCAGCTAGGAATATGTCTTCGAACTGAATAAATAGGCATTTCCCAAACTTACCCAGAAGTAGAACACAATAGAACTGTTACATCATGTGGTACTGTATCTACCACAGTTGTTCAGAGTTTGAGGCTTTATTGTTTTGATTTTGAAAAGTAATTTGAAATCATCACTACTTAAGTATTTTTAATGCTAATAAAACAACATCTAAAAAAAAAAAAAAAGAAAGTATATTGTATGTACTTTAAGGAGGAAAAAGTTGTTCCAGTTACCAGCCCTCTGAACTCCAGATAATGATCCAGAGCTCAGAATGTACAAGGACTTCCTGATTTTATAGTGTTCCATGTAAGCGATGCAGTGTTGATTGAAGTAAAATAATTTATGTAGATCTAAGTGAAGCAATCTCAGTTTGTGCTACGGTCTTGCTGACTGTCTAAACATTAAATGCAATACCGCATTATACTAAAAAGGATATCTGTCAAACTAGATGCAATCTGTGGTAAAATGAATAAAGTGGGAGGCTTCAAAAGGTAAGTCGTTGAATTTTTTTTTAAGCAGGCGCTTACACTGTGAAGTAGAGTACCTTCTGGGTGTAATTCTCAGATGGTATGGGCCTGTAATGAATGAAAGGGGAGAAAGGGTGAGAAAGATCCGTCAAAATAGAGACTGATTTCTTTTCCAGATTATTATGAGTAGTATTTGAATTAGCGCTTTATTTCCATCATTTCAGTAGCGCTTAGGACTGTACTTGAAGTAGAGTTCAAAAAGCATGAGATATTATAGTAACAGAATGGATTAATGAGATTTGTTTGACTTCTTATTGAGGTTTACTGCGAGTTTGATTTCAGTCACTGGGAAGGTGTACTTCACTGATTTTACTGTCTACTCTTCTTACGAATTCCTTCAAATGGTGCCAGGCGTAATAGTGATTAGTCCCACTGAGGTCATAGGATTACTCAGAATCCTAAGTGCTGGTTTCAGTGATGCTGGAAGCATACTGTAGTGTGTGAATGCCTTAAGCAGGTGATGGTCTTAACATTTCCTGCACAGCACTAAGCACACACATTTAGGGCTATATTTGGATGCAATTTGTGAATGTCATCCTGATCAATAAACTTAAGTACCTCTAAAGTCATCAAATCATAAGTTGGAGGTCACAGAGGGCACAGAGCAGGGAGCTAGTTAGAGCAGCCTCAGTAGACAAACATATTTCGGTAAAATTTTTTGACATGTCACAGGTGATACCTGGTGATATATGACAGTCATGATTCAGTTTGTAGTGAAGGGCATACTTGTGATGATGATGTAATTTAGACTAATGTAATTGAGCTTAGGCAGCTCAAGTCTAACTGGAAGTTTTGAAGTGTACTTTTAGGACTGCTAGATAGAGATACATTTCTGAACACACATTTCTTTGATACAGAAATGCCAGAGAGCGTTTATCTTTTTTTTTTTTTTTTTTTTTTCCCCCCCCCCCCCTTAAATTGCCTATTGCCTTTTCTTTCATCAACTACACGGAAGTTGTCTGAGACTGGCTGGGTTATAGTATGTGTTGTATTTAAGATACTGGTTTTGGGTAACAAAATGATCAATATCTTCATTAAGTTTGTTAGAGAGTAAGGAGATCTAAGGACATTGTCTTTTAATGTTTAGCGCTCTCTTAAGACTTTCATTAGGAACAGTCGCATTATTTTAAACTCTTGCAATGCAGCAGGTTGTCATGGCTGTCAGTGAGAGGTAAGATTGTAGTTATTCTTTCTAATAATGAGAACTTGAAGGATGACAGATGGATGTGAGTTTCACCAAGCACTTGTATGCTTCTCTGGCTTTGACTTTCTGGATCATGTTCACTTATTTGGGTTGGTATCCAAATAACGTTTGCACATACCATATGTTCAGTGTGTCGGCTAAGAGTGTTCTTTCAGATACCCAGCTTAACTATGAGGTTTTTAGCATACGGAAGAAGTGCCCATAGGCAGTGGGGAAGGGCCTTGCATATGGGAACTTCATAGCTTGCTCTTATGGTAGAAGCAATATGTGTTAGCAGAGATTTCATAGCAGGGAAACTTCTACTTGTGAGCTATGATATTTGAGTCTTTGCTTGTACCTTTTCATAATACTTCCCTTTGTCAGCGTTGATCTCAAACTGTTCTCAACTTACTTGGAGGGACAAGCGAACAGCTTGAAAAGTTGAGCATGAGAGAATGATTCTTTTGTTTCTGAAAACCATTTGCCTATGTTTTGGTCTAGGACCGATGTGATTAGTAATACATATAATTTAACATTCTTAAATGGGTTGATACTCATACCAATTAAAGAAGAGTCATTGAAAAAGTGCATGTCAACAGATGCAGAAAATAAATGCATCTATTAAACGCTTTTTTTTAATTTTTCAGAGAGGGCTTTTAGACACTTTAGTACATTTTACTCTGTATACAATAAGCAGAAATCACACTACTGTCATATGCAAGTATGACTGAGGCTGTAAAAAAGATAAAATAATAGCACCTAGCTCACCTTTTTGTGTCAGTTCTGCTTTGTTACTGTAACTGTCCTGTGGTTAGGTTTTTGTTGTTAGGTTTTGGGTGTGGTTTTTTTTTGTTGTCTTCTTGTTTCTAATACAGAAATCTAGCAAATGTAAATGAATATGAATTATTTAAGTTTCCTACAACATTTTAGGCTTGTTATGAAGAAGGAAAACGTGAGGTGCATTATATATCTACCTCTGACTAATGAATTAACCATAGGATCATAGAATGGCTTGGGTTGGAAGGGACCTCAGAGATCACCTAGTTCCAGCCCCCTGCCATGGACAGGGCTGCCAGCCACTAGCTCACTAGATCAAACTGCCCAGGAACCCATCCAGCCTGGCCTTGAACACAGCCAGGGATGGGGCAGCCACAGCTTCTCTGGGCAGCCTGTGCCAGCGCCTCACCACTCTCTCAGGGAAGAATTTCTTCCTGATGTCCAACCTAAACCTCCCCTCTTTCAGTTTCAGCCCATTCCCCCTTGTCCTACCATTATCCACCTGCATTAAAAAAAAAATAATTTTTCAAGTTTAATGGAAGAGATTCAGTGATACTCTGTTCTAGAGAAGGTAAACATCTATTCCAACTGTAATTCACAATGTTTAAAACAATTATTCTTTATCATCAAAGTTAATAATATGCACATTAACCTCTGATGTAGTCTGAATCAATACTGCCGTTTGGACGATCTGACCCCTGGACAGCTTTGTCTAAATATTGATTTCATTGTCATTTGTATAAGGTATGAAACAAATTACATGCCTTCCTAATATCATTAATGTTGCCCCATTGAGCTAATCTTTTTATAGCTTCTTATAATACGTGACATAGCATGACGGAATCAGCGAAGATACTGTATGCTGCTCTTGATTGTGGAAGTCCCATGCAAGTCCCACTCAATAACTTTCAAGCACTTTATCACCCAAAGAAAGTCCAGAGGCATGAATGACCCACTCTGTAGCATGCAATTCAGTTGTTAATTTCCAACAGAAAAAATTCCCTTGGGTTCTGAGAGCAGCAGTTTATTTTCCTGCTTTGTACTAATGTATTTGTAGCCTTAAATGAAAAAAATCCGTACACTTATATTCTGTGCCAAAGGCAAATGTAAGCAGGTATGGAAGTCAGCCAGGCTATAATTATCATAATTGTACAATGTTTAAATTTGCCTGTAGCATATCTGGTTGACTATGAGTTTCGTTTTGCTAACTGGCTTAATAGCAAAATGGTGGGCATCAGGTTGTTCCTTTCAACTACTGGATGAAATTCGAGTAGGAGGGATAGCATTGCTCTGCCTCAGCCAGCATTTACAGTGGTTGTCATTACTATCATAATTTAAAATTTTTCACTCTGATTTATTCTCTTTAATGGCTCTTTACTGCATCTGTCTTATCACCATGACCCCTCATGTTTTTGTTATTGCTCCTTCCATCATAGCTGTTCTCAGATCTATACTTTCTTAGCCTTCCTTCCAGGAAATTTCAGAGTTGCCCTTGAAGTCTTTACCTTCTTTTTCTTCTTCTTTTTTACACAGGTAAACTGTTGCTAAATGTGGGACTCAGATGTCAGATTTCTTTCTTATTCTTTCCAAATACAAATTCCAGTTTTGTGGATATCTAACAAAAAGCTTAGTGTAACTTTTACACCTTCCTCCTACTTGTTTAGTCAGAGTGATTTCTCTTGCTGTCTCTTTGATTGGTAGCTGAGCACAGCTCATCTGAAGTAATTGGCTCTAAGTTACCACACATTCATTGTCCCCACTCCAACACACTTCCCCCCATTCTTTTTCTTTAAATTAAAAAAAAAAAAAAAAACAACTTCTATACCCAGTCAAGTATACTGTTTTCATTATCTATGTATTACATTTTCAAAACTGCATCTTCATACTTTCTCTTGTGTTGGCTTTCATGCTGAGGGACCTTCTTCTAAATATATGCAAAGCTATTTCATTGTGCATTAATGTATATAAAAATCTCTGTTTGAGCTTCTGCTGTGCTGAAACTACAGCCCCTCATTCCAGCTGATATTGTCTCATTGCTTAATTGTACTTGCCTAGTTTCTTTGGTGTTAGGCTTTTATCTGAGACTGTCTTTAAGGCTTTTTGATTTGGGGGAAAGGATTTGTTCAGCATGAAACACGTTGGGCATGGTAATCTTTGGATAAGTATCATAGGTGCTATGTTATTACAAATAGTCTGGAATAATACATTCCTCACATATCAAAATCCTCTAATTATGTTATCATTACTGTCAGCATAGGTTTGGAACGATTAAAGTTCTTTTAGCTGTCTCAGAAGGGTGCTTGCCACCTTTTAGGAACATGCTGGTTTTGGTCCGAAAAAAAATGTATGGCATTTTTTTTCATTTTTCTTCCTCTTTCCCTTTACAGACAAGATGTTATTTTAGTAAAAAATGTTGATAGATTACAAGGATGAACATTCTGTTATGATGGTATTGAATGTAATACAGACCATAAGACTTACCTGAATTAATTTTTGACTGACTTAAAACGCAGATTAGTAAAAAAAAACAAGTAATTTGTGATTAAAAGTTGCTCAGTGGGGGTTTTTTGAATTCATAAAATTTGTTCCAAATTCTCTCTTAATAGGTAAAAGTGACCCATTCTGCGTAGTTGAACTGAACAATGACAGGCTGCTGACACATACCATCTACAAGAACCTCAACCCAGAATGGAACAAAATCTTCACATTGTAGGTGTTTGGTGCATTTTATTTTTTTGCTTTGTTTTTTTTCTTTTTTTTTTTTTTTCATTTTTGAAGAGAATGTATATGCAAATCAAAGATACCTACTGCTGATTCCAATGAAAGTTACATCTGATGACTTACTGCTATTTCTCAACCTAACAGCTGAATTTCTGAAGATTAAAAACGTGAAAAACTACAAACTTTTAAACTTTCAAAACATAGAAAAGGTACCATTTCAAAGGTAAAAAAAAAAAAAAAAGCGAGGTCTGTGTCTTCTAAACCAGATATAAGGAATGCTGAGCATTCTGGACTACTGCTGTCTTCGGTGGGAGTTTGAAGATATTACCACAATGATTTTGACCCTGAAGATACGGGTGGAAAAAAGGATATTATGATCTTCGATAAAATGTTATTAACTATAGTAAACACTAGAAAGCAATAGAAAGGAAGGAATTCTAAATGCATTCATACTTTTCTGAATTATGGTCTTTGTATCATCTCCGCTTGTTATTTCCATTTGCCAACTGCACTTCTCACAATACAGCCTAGTATCATAATAGTGCAATGCTGCTATTGGCAAAATACAGTCTCAGGTGTTTCATTTACTGGGAAGTGACGCAATTGTTATTTTTTATGCCTCTGTTATTTTGAAGACAGTAAAACGTTCTGACAAAGCCGAAAAAAGTATTTTACAAACAAAATGTTCCTGTTGTTTGTCTTGCTTTCTTGCCTTTTTTTTCTCCCCATTTCTCTCTGTATGACTGCAATGTGACATCAGTGAGCAGAAAACTGATCAGCTGCAGGTTGCTATGCTGCTGAAGTCAGCTAGCAATCCACTGCAAAACCAATAGAGACTTTAGCTTTGTGTGCATTTAGTTCACTTTATCATAGATTAAAATGTTATGTTTTGCCTGTGATCCCAAAGCACAGTCTGATTTTAATCTTCATATTTTTTTTTTCTGCTAAATTTCTTGTTTTTAAACTTGGCACCCACAGCTTTCCTTGGCTTGCAGTTGGATCTCAGGAGTTAACTCTGAACAAATGAAAAAATGTTACAATAGTTGTACTTCTCATTAGCTTATTAACGTAGCTCTCATTTACGTATCTGTAAAAACATGCTAAATTCTTCATTAATTATTTTTAATTATCTATTTGTAGAGCCAGTAACTAATCAACCTCCACTGCTTGACAGTATCCTCTTCATAAGGAGATGCCTGTTTTTGCAGAGAACAAAAGGCTAATCAGGAATCAAATAGAAAAACTCAGATGACCTTCAAAGAAAGTTGTCACCTATCTTACACGTATATCAGTTTCTTCAAATCTTTTTCTTTAATTTTGGAATACCAATGCAGTTTGTCTGGAGGCATGTGTTTTAATGAAGTTGCAGTGCTTTCCTGGAATTCCTGTTTCCTGAATCAGCTGTTTAATCAAAGATGAGTTATCTGAAACAATTTTGGCATTTTTTCCTCTGAATAGGGAATGTGGTTCTTTCACTTCAGAGTTTACAATAGATAGCGACGTTTGTTGTACATGGTGGTGGAGTGTTTAATAGCTTGCAGGCAAAAAACAAAACTAGCTGGAAAACACATCATTTCTTATTGCTTGTTCCTAATTTGTTGTAATGACTGCTGTATGTTTGTAATTAAGCAAGGATTTTACAATTAAAGAGCTCAGTCTTTGTATGAGGATGCACTCGTGTAGCTGATGATTATTTTCACTTACAAGCCTGCAGATTGGACAGTATTTGCAGTAGGAATTACAGTAAGGGTAGCAGTGTTTCAGGGTGGCTGTAAGGCTCTCAGCCTGCTGCCTGCCGTGGTAGATCCCCGGCGCTGCTCCGTGCTGGTTTTTCTTGCAGCTCACGCAGTGCTAGTGCCAGGTAGGAGATTTAAAGCAACATCCTTCCAAAAACTTCTGCTGGCAAAGCCCTGCAGAGTGTGTGATTGCTGCAGCTCCCTGAGAGCACTTGGGTCATACAGAGAGATGCCTCATTCATTTGAATTTTGCTTTCTGCAGTGACTTGGCAAAATACCCGGATTTCTGGTTTCGCTAGCCTTTTGCGCTTTTGTCCTTGGTAACTGCTGGTGTAGATAACTTCTCTCCTCTGTGTGCTTTTTCTTCTGTAGCAATGTTAAAGACATACACTCAGTGCTTGAAGTGACAGTTTATGATGAGGACCGCGATCGGAGCGCTGACTTTCTAGGCAAAGTTGCGATACCACTGCTGTCTGTAAGTTTCATTCACCTGACACACCACTCTGTATTTTTCCTGCTGAAGGAGGGAGAAGGGTAAAAAAAAAAAAAAAAAAAGAAAAAAAAAAAAAAAAAAAAAAAAAAGGATTTGCAGCTCTGTGTCTGTCATTTCTCAACCAAGGTCTGTAATAAGAACACTAAAATTTTAACATACTCCATTCACGGCCATGTTGAATCCCATGATAGTTAATTTTTCCTGACAGACTCGGTCCTGGTAATGAACAGGTACTTGTCAGACTTGCCACAGTTGTTTTGGGTTCTCTGTCAGTTTCAGCAGCTGGGGGTCAGGGGTCACCAGGGGGGGGTATTCAGTGGAGACCGCGAGACAGACGGCTGTCATGTCCTTTTCCTGCAGATTCAAAATGGTGAACAGAAAGCCTACGTCTTGAAAAACAAGCAGCTGACAGGGCCAACAAAGGGGGTCATCTATCTTGAAATAGATGTGATTTTTAATGCTGTAAGTCTTAACTTTGGCTTTTTTGTACTGCTAAAGAGTTCAGTTTCATGAAAGCTTTTGTTCTCGATTTGTAGAGAATTTCTGTCATTCCTCATTTTCTCTAAACCTTGATGTATACCACAGAATACTCTTCTGCCACTGTCTGGCACACCCACTCTTTTTGTTGCTGCTGCTGCTATTGCTGCTAATGCACGAAGCAGCAGCCTCTGCCTCTGAGTACATCTGTGTGTCCTGGGCATGGCAGCTGTGACTTTGAAACTTCGTAATTTTTGCAAATGGGAGCGTGTGTTATTAGTAAGGAGTGAGTAAGCCTGAAATACTGACATACATTTTAATGTGTAGGTGAAAGCCAGCATACGAACCTTAATGCCCAAAGAACAGAAGTATATTGAAGAGGAGAACAGACTGTCTAAACAGGTAAAGAGTAAGGAAACACTAATCCTTTCCAAAAGCCTTAGTATCAAGTGTGCACATCTAAATATCCGGTATCGCGCTGCTGAGGGTAAAGAATAACATTTTCATTACCTGTTTACAAAAGAAAATGTTAGGTAGGAAGAGGCAGAAACAAAATACGTGGTTTTATTGTATCTCTTCTTTATAAACTGCAGCTTAATTTCCGTGAAATATGTGAACAAGAACACAGTTCAAACCATCAGGTTCCACACATATCAGATTATAGTGCAGGTGCATGTAAACTAAGTCCTGCATAAATTTTTGCTGTTAACCTTGACCTGAAAGACCTCCATTTTTTTTTTTTTTTTTTTTGCATAGTAGAGAGTCTTTCAGCATTCTTGTCCCAAATTTTAAACAAGTTCATGGAGTAAGGTTTGAATCTCAGGTGAAAGCGAGCTAAAACTCTTTAGCACTTCTCAGGGTCACCAGGGTAGGATATGTGTAGACCCTGTTTTTTTCTTTTTTTCCTTCTGTTTCTTTTTTTTTTCCCTGGATATTTTTGCCACTGACAGTTTTAATATTTTGTTAAACACTACTTAAACACACATCTTTTATTTTTCTACACTTGAATTCCTTTTGTTTCAGTTTTTCTTGTTACATAAGTGATGTATTTTATATGGGAGAACTATGCTTTTGGTTGAATTGTGG
>VXAV01000488.1:16457-30766 GCA_013399715.1 Alectura lathami | reverse complement strand
TTGTATGCATAATTCTCATCATAATTCTCATCTTTTCCCTATTTCACAAATCATATCTCCTCTTGAAGTTGTCTCCCAGAGGTTAGAGTATGTCACAGTGAAATGTCAGCCCCAGAAAGGAGATGAGAAATAAGCCATTCTGTAAGTTTCCAGCTCTGTAGGCAAACTAATAAATAATATAATAGAAATAAACTTTTAAACAAGCTATTTCTTCCTTTTTGTTGGATTTGAAGACACACATTGATGGATGATATCACAATACAGATTTACAGCCATCTAATATAAGTTAAATATGTGAGGGTTTTTCAGACCNATGTGAGGGTTTTTCAGACCTCAGATTTCCCAAAGTTCTTAGTGTTACAGTTACAGGTACCCTTTTCTCATATCTCACCTCATGTCTTTGCTTTCTAGTAGGACCCTTCTTACAGAAGACAACATGTGAAGAAATTCTGGTTGACTAGCTCAGTTTTCACAAATTTATTAGTTAGTGTTAGTTAGAGTTGATAAAAGGCCTGGGGAGCAGGACTGCTCTTGTAAACTGACAGAAAGCCTTGTTTAGTATGGTGACTCTGTAACAAATTACAGTTATCTGCTTAATGATCTTTGCATACCAAGCGTTCACCACAGTCCTTTTGAAGTCATTCTTCTTGGAGAGTCGCAGTGTTTGTAGCAGACTCTAAAAGAGCTGATCTTCTATGCTGTAGAACTTACATGTCTCAAACTTCTACATTATTTGAAACATCTTTTTAAAAGGAAATGCTTTATGAAGGTTTTATCATGGTGCTCTGTACTCATTCTTTCTCAAAGCTACCCAAATGTACCATCTCAATGACTGGTGTTTCACATGCTGTACCTAGACGTATAGGGACTTAGAAGGTATGTTCTCAGCATTCAGGATTTCTTGGTCTAAGTAGTATTTTCTCTCTTTCTGTTGTAGTTCATTGGGGATTTTGCTTGAAAAACTTAAGGTCTTTAGTTTTTTTTTTCTCTTATTTACTTATTTTATTTCTTCTGACTCAGTAATTCACAGGAGAAGAATAATTCCTGTCTATACATAATTTTTTAAAAATTTGGTGCTAACGTGATTGTGACATGCTATTTTTTTTATCAGATATTCAAATATATTTCCTAATAGCACATGAGGCATGGGTTGATCTGGCTACAGTGATGTGACTTTGGATTTGAGCTACCGGATTTTTTATTCTCTCCTCATTCTTCTTCCCTTCCTGTTAAATAAAGGAAGTGCGTAGCAACAGTGTTAAGTTAGTGTTTCAGTTTCAAAGCAACTTTGCTACATCACAGATAGCCCTGTTTTGTCTCAAAGATGATTAAGAGTGGTTTTTTTACCTCTTCGCAGTTACATTTCTTAAGCACTTAAATACAGTGGAAAAGAATATGTGCAGACAGCCCTTGCTGTAAATTCACTTGATTTATTGAATTTAGAACAAATTTCTAGATTAATTTAGAAGTTAATTTTTATATATATTTTTTACTTAGTAATTAGTACAGTATGCACGAGGCACAAGAACTGTATTAGTGTGTGCAAAAGTGGATGATCTTTTCTTAGATTAATCTACTGTGGGAAATGTCTACCAAATTAGGCCTAATTTCCATCAGTTCCTTGACCAGACATTTGTGTTCTTGCAGATGTCAGTGGGTGCAACACAGGGGGAAATAAGTGTACGCTCTTTTTTTTTCCAGCACTGTCATTTCTCACTGTAATGAGCACAAAAATAATTGGACAACTGAGCTATCAGTAAAAGGACACACTTCAACATGAGTCAATGAATTATTTTACGGGACAAACTTTAATCTTTAAATGTGATTGTAGATAATTTGTGCTACCATCTGTCCATTTGGAATTCTTTTAGCCTTTTCAGTCGTTATACAGTAAGTGCTGCTGTGTTTAACATTAACATTTGATATTTTACACATTTAATTTCTGTACTGCTGCATGGTCCTTAGGGAGCTTTGCTCTAGTGCTACATGAGAGAGACAAAGTATTGATCAGTTAACATTTCAGCTACATTTATGTATGTCGCAAAATTAATGAAAATGCCAGACAAAAATGTCAGAGTGCACAAAAAGGTAGAATTTAAATTTGGTAGTTTAATGAAAAGTTTAAGATGTGCATTATCAAAAAATGTCCCCTTGCCTTTAAAGTACAATTCGTAACTGAGTAACTAAAAGGAGCCACATATTTTACTTAGAGGAACATTGAACAGGAAATATGAGAGAATGTATGATCTTCAGAGTATTTGGTATCCCAGAATGGCCTCGGTAAAGCACTTTAACTGCCTGATTGAACATTTAACTGTTACTCATAAAATAAACTTGTTTCTTTTCTAATTTGGAAGCAGAGTGCCCTCACCTATCACACACAAGCTTTTCAGTGTGTCCTGAAATTAAAGGTTTCTGTGAACATCCTCTTACATTCTTATTCCTCTGAATCTTTCTATACATGTGTATGCATGCACACGTAAAGTGTTTTTCTTTCTTAAGCTTTGAAATATTGGTAAAATGATGCACCCAGCATCCAAGTCATTTGTCAGGTCTAACTCACCTTCTCTTTGTCTTCTAATGTTACACAATTCATGTGTGGAAATGACAGAATAGTGATCCTCGCCTTTGATTAAGTGTTAGTTTTCTTGCACATATACCATTTAGTTGCAGTGGTGTCGTGCTAACTGATTGAAACTGAGCAGGAAACAGGAGAAAAAAAGAACTGGCCAACGGCAGGAAATGAGACCGTAAGATAGTTTTGTCAACTTGCTTAGCTTTCCCCTATTAAAAAGGGAAATGCTCACTGCTATGTAATTCAGAAGTGACTTTCACTAAAAACTGAACAACAAAGATTACTTTTATGGTATTGTCAGGAGTGAGAATGTGCTTGCATTAACTATTAAATACCTTTTTTTTTTTTTTTTTAACTGTAACTTAATGATATTTTTAGGAGATATATTTAACAATTTAAATTGAACAAGATTTTGCCTTTGCTAGTACCATTTTTGAAGATCTAACATACAAACACTGTCAAATTGCTTTTTTACTAAACCTGGAGAAGTGGATTGTTTTGCCAGTTGTTGTCTAGAATTCAAAATTTGATGAAGTGCTGGTAAGGTAGTTGCAAAAAGCTCTTGCATCCTAAAAACTCTTTCCAAAAATTCGTGTTGGTATCAAAACTACCCACTCTCAGAACAGACTTTCAGAGGTAAAGAGATGTGGCAGTGGTAAAGCCAGGTACAAGATTCATTTCTGATGCTGAGCATATACATCTGCAAGAGCCTTTCAGATTTTCATCCCCACCCACAGGAAAGAGAATGAGAGGTAACAAACTGGTGTCATTCTGTTTTTCCAAAAAGCAGCAGAAAGAAAAGCGATCTAGATCCTGTTTCTTCTTTCCTAATTTTCTATTAACCGCCAGAACTATGTGAAACTGCTGCAAAATGCAGTGGGGTTTTAGCTTCCTTCAACGCTTTGCAAAAAACTGCATGCCAGGTTTGGACAGTGGGATAGGAAAGAAACAGATGTATACCACATCCTGGTATGTATGACCTTTGAATGTTCCATCACCAACAGCCATTAAAAAAAAGACAGTGTGCTTAACTGTAGCAGTTGAGGAGATATGTTGATGTGGAAATTCTTGGTGTCATCAATCCATGCTTATTCCAACACTGTGATGACTTCTGGATGTGATGTGTTTGGCATATTGTGTGCTTGCAAGTCTGATGCAAGGAAGGATTGAGCAATGTTTGTATGTTTAATAATTTCCTCTAGTATTTTTTAAAAATATTTGCTTCCATTTTACTTCCTTCATAGAGTGGATTCCTACTAGCTAAACCAGTTTAGCAGTGTAATTCATTGCCCGAGCTCAGACTTGGTGCTGTTGTAGGTAGCCTTGTGTATCCTGTGTGCTGTCCAGCTGCTGTTCCAGGAGGGCAGGTCTATGTATTAAGGTCTGTGTCAGATCTGTGGTTGCCACCCAGGCCACTGGGATACCCACCCCAAGGCATCTTAAGTGATGCTGTCTTTACCTTTAGGTACTTATATTGCTCCCGTAGGTGTTTGTTTCACCTGTCTGTCTGTTTTGGGTACTTACCTAGCTTCCATTTGGAGTTATTCACGATCTTGGAGTTTTAATCTCAAAAATTCCTGTCTGCTGTACAGAAATAGTTCCCTCATTTTGCATGTGCAGTTGAGGTGAAGAGTCTTTAGGGCTTCTCAAACGGGAAACACACATTAAACTAGGGCATTGGTATTCCTGCTGGACATTTCCTTGACTACCTGAGTGTTCTTGATTTCCATGTCTCACTACTCAGAGAACTGACAGCTTTTCAGTGAATGCACTTGCTTATCAAAGCTTTTAAGAGCTGTTAAAGACAGATACATCAAAAGATCTGATGCACCAAAATATGATTTGTCAAAAATTACAGAAATTAAAAAAGTTATCGGTTACCATACTGTATTTAGTCTTATCCAAAACGTTTTTAAATCATAGAATCATGGAATGGCTTGGGTTGGAAGGGGCCTTAGAGATGATCTAGTTCCAGCCCCCCTGCCGTGGACAGGGCTGCCAGCCACTAGCTCACTAGATCCAGCTGCCCAGGAACCCATCCAGCCTGGCCTTGAACACAGCCAGGGATGGGGCAGCCACAGCTTCTCTGGGCAGCCTGTGCCAGCGCCTCACCACTCTCTCAGTGAAGAATTTCTTCCTGATGTCCAACCTAAACCTCCACTCTTTCAGTTTTAGACCATTCCCCCTTGTCCTACCATTATCCACCCATGCAAAAAGTGGGTCCCCTCCTGCCTGTAAGCTCCTTTCAAGTATTGGAAGGCTGCAATGAGGTCTCCCCGGAGCCTTCTCTTTTCCAAGCTGAACAGTCCCAACTCCCTCAACCTTTCCTCACAGGAGAGGTGCTCCAGCCCTCTGATCATTTTGGGGGCCCTCCTCTGGACCCGCTCCAACAGCTCCACATCCCTTCTGCACTGGGGGCCCCAGGCCTGGACACAGTACTCCAGGTGAGGCCTTCCAAGGGCAGAGCAGAGGGGGACGATCCCCTCCCTCTCCCTGATGGCCACCCCTCTCTTGATGCAGCCCAGGATGCCATTGGCCTTCCTGGCTGCAAGAGCGCACTGCTGGCTCATGGCCAGCTTTTCGTCAATCACAACGGCCAAGTCCTTCTCCGCAGGGCTGCTCTCCAGGAGTTCTTCTCCCAGCCTGTACACATACCTGGGATGAGCCTGAACTTCTCTTCAGACAGTGACGTGAGCACAAAACTATCTAGCCAAATCATCTGATTGTTAATGTTGGGTCTGGATTAAGTTCCATACAGCAGTATCCTGAAATGATGTTACTTTCACAGGTGACTAGGACAGTTTATGAATATGCAGGGTTAAAACTGAGGAAGGATTAAGTGCACAGACTTGCTAAAATTACTGCTAAATAAAAAAAAAAATAGGTATCAATACAGTATTAGTGGTGTGCTGTAAACAAGATGCAGACAATATAGACAATATCAGAAAAAAAGAGGCTAGTATAGTTTTTACAGGTAGAGTTAAAATTTCCAAATCTGTTTTAATGTCGTGCATATGAAAATAGTGCATCATATCTGAGTAAAGAGGTTTTGTTGTTTTTTTTTTTTTTCCCTCAGAGTGCCAATGAGTGACTGAGCACTGGCACAGGCTGCCCAGAGGCTGTGGGGTCTCCTCCTTGGAGATCTCTGTGGTAACCAACACATTATGAAATAATGTTACAAAGAACATTTTACTTCCTTTTTATTTTAGCAACAGTATTATAATTGCTTGAAATGAAAGAGCTTGGGAAACATAAACTTTACAAGACCTTTCAAGAATTAAAATAATATAATCTGACATTTCATGAAAAGTTTCAGTGTAGTAAAATGGCAGGAACCAGGTATATCATATGCTAGCAAGAAAAGTCCAAGTAAGGAAAATCACATAGAAAAGTGGTGTTTTAAATCTTCTGAAAACAGGACACGCAAGAGGGTTAGGAAAACAGCTTGTTCTCAAGTGAAGCTACCAGCTTCTTCCTTAAAGGGAACAGAAGTTCCTTGTTTAGTAGGTATGTAGATGGTAGGTGGTATACAAGCATCTGTCCCTGAGTGGAAAATTTAAGAAAAAAGAAGTAGTTTTCAGCTTACTCAGTTTTACTGGAGTGAAAACACTTCATAATATTACAAATATACATAATTAAAATGTTTGTCCTGATTAGATTGTTTAACATGCAATTTTATAATTGATTTTGATTGCAGAAACTGAAATCCATGCCAGAAACTGAAATTCAGACCATTAATCAGAAAAAAAAGGCTTAAAATATACCTTGTTCCTGCTAGTGCTGCACCTGCTGTATGACTAACAGTAATTGGTCTAATTGATGTTGTAAATAAAGCCTCAAAAGAAAAACATCCTTAAGTAACCATTGCAAAAGTTACCCAGGAAGTGTTACAGCATATTTCTAAAATGGAACAATCTGCCACACATGGCTTTATCCTACATTTGGCATAAGAGAGATGTTGCATGTTTCCCATTCCAAAAATGATAGGTTTGGAGGAGAGTCTGAAAGCTTGCTTCCGAAGTGGGCAGCAGCAGGAGGGCAGTGATAGGTACGTGTGACATGTGGTAACCAGAACTGGCAAGGAGAGTGAATGATTTATCTGTCCCCCTTGGGACAGTGAGAGATTAAAGTGACAAATGTCACTTGAGAACCATTATATCCTAAGACCTCCAGGGTGGAAGCTTGGTGTCTCAAGGTGATGCTGGTCAGCTCCTCCTTACTTCTGTCATGCTGGAAATGGCATGTATCCTTTTGCTGTTCCCTTTCTTGCAGCCTCTCTGCCATCTTCATCACTGCAAGGTGCCCTTTCATGTACAAAGCTTCATTTTTGCTTGGACTCCATGAAGATTCATGTAGGAAAATCCTGCAAAACACCTGTGTGGTTACAACTCAAGTGGGAAAAGTCCTTATGTTCTCAGTTAGGAAAACTTCCAACAGAGTGGGAAAAAGCAGTAGCACTAAACATCGCCCTTTGGTTAGGACAATGTGTGTGTCTGTGGACAGAGAGGACCTGGAAAGCTCAAGTGGACAACCCACTGAAGCATCATGTATCAGGAGAATACTTAAGAAGTTCAGATTTTTTCATTTTTCTTCTCTGTTGGGTGCAAGGAGTACAGCACATTATTAAGATACCCCGTACTTTAGAGTTTAGTCAGGTTGCTTCAACGCAGGTTGTCCTCTGTACCTGAAGAACTAGAATTGAATCCCTGCTTTAAGGAAAGCAGTTACTTTGGTGGCTCTCTGTGCTGCCTTTATGTGGGGTTTTCCCCTTTCCTCCTGTGTGCCAGCTCAAGATTGCAGCCCTTAGTGACAGGCCTGCACCAAGCAGCTTGCAGTCTAGACAGAATATTCACTTAGATCAGCCAAGCCGATGGTTGCAAAGTTATGAGGAAAGTCCTGCTGTAGCGGTAGCCACGTCGTTGGTAAAGGCTGAGTGTTGATAATGGCCTGTCTTGCACATTAGTTTTTCACACTGGTCACAGCAATGAGTAGCCAAAACTAAAGATCCTTTCAGTAACTGTCATTGCAAGAAGCAATATTATCTAGCTAGTTTTAAAGTACGTAAAACACTGTTTCAGACTCTAGGGGAAATGTTAAGTTTTTAACAAGCGTCAGGCTTAAGTGATTTAACTTCTGCAGGAAAGCAGAATTCCAGTTGATCATGAAGTATAAAGCTTATGAACTTCATAGACACTTCTTTGATATAAACAATTGTTTTAGTTATTTAATTTTCAAAAGAAAATTAATAGGTGTTTATGACCCCAAATAATTTTGCACTACACAAGGACTCGGTAGACTTGCAACTGCATGGCAGATCTTTGGAGTTTTCATGAATAATATGAAAATCTCTTGCTCTGATGTAACTTCTGCAAGGCCTTTGACATGGTACTACATCATATTCTCTATATTGGAAAGCTATGGATTGGAAGTGTAGACTGCTTGTTGGATAAGGAATTAGTTGGATGGTTGCAGCCAGAGGGTTGTGGTCAAGGGCTCTGTCTTCAGGTGGAGGTTGGTGATGAATGGTGTCAATGGTGTCAAGGGATTGGAACTGGACGGGCTTTAAGCTCCCTTCCAACTCAAGCCATTCAGTTATTCTATGATGAAGGGCAGCAACTGCCTCCCAGAGAACCAAGTGCTACAAAAAAAAGAAAAAAAAAAAAAGAAGCCACTGATCTGCAAAAGCAAAAAAAATGGCATAATTATCTATGAATAGAATAGAAACTTTGATTCTATGATCTTGTTTATTTCAGATTGACCACTGCTCTCCTATCTATTGTTAGCACTCCAAAGTTATCTGCTAAAACTGGTATTATGCAATTGGAACTTCTTGGGCAATTAGTGTGCAGCACCAACTGAATAGGAGACATGATTTTCTCTCCACAGCCGTATAGTAGCTGTGATTAGACAAGCTTGTATTCCACTTCTAATTGACTAGCCTCCGTAAGAAGACACTGCTCATTAATGAACACAGACAGACACTTCCTAACCCCATTAAAAAAAAAAAAAAATACAAAGCTAGCAAAGAATTGTGCTTAAAAAGGAATAAAAATAATTCTGGCTTGATATACTGAGTATATATTTTGCCTTCATTGTTAGAGGAGGTGGCACTGTATGCTTGGGAAAGCATACTGTATGATTAAAAAAAAAAACCACTCAAGCCAATATTAACGAATATCTGTGATTCTCTGCCCTCAGTATGTCTCTGGTAAATATAACTTCAGGGATAAACATGTTAAGCTGGAGGTAAATCTTTGCTTTAACAGTAGCCATGGCAGTAGTAATGCAGGAATTTTTGCTATTTACTTTTATTTCTTCTTATTCTTTGAATATATGAATGCATGGTGTCTGTTTAGTTTGAAATGCTCCTTTCTGAACTATTGTCATCTTAATAAAGTCAGCTTGTATATTTCTGTTCTTTCTTTGTCTCTTACAAGGTCTGTCTCTTTCTTGTACTTCTTTATAAAGTGGAGGGAAAATCTCTTCCTTATTACAGACCAGGGGCACAGGTGTACACATTTGAAAGCCAATTTTGTGAAGAAAAAGTCTTCTATTTCTGTGGAAAATGTATTTTTAGTAATTAAAAGCAGTTAATTCCTTTGAAAATGAATAATCAGTACTGTGAGAGCTACTGTTCATGATTATTATAGCTTAAAAAAAATACAGGAAGAATGATTATATTCATCGGGTATACAATATTCTTTTTGCTGTTTTCCTAAAAGAACTGCTAGTGGTAGCAGATAGTGTTCTTTTAACATGACTGAAGAAGTTAAAAGTAGATATTTTTAATATTTGCTGCCATATTAATTATTACTTGCTAAAAGCACTACTGTTAGCAGAAGGATTATGAGTTAATAAAAATGTCACAGTGTTAGTATATAAAACACAATATAATTTTCCCAAGGTAACGATTAACAGTGTAAGGCCATAGTAAGAACATTCAACACCTATTCCCTGAATGTGTTTGATTTTTGTATTATAGGAAAAATATCATAATTTTTTAACAGGTAAACACAGAAACATTTTGGAGGAATTTATTTTAAATATGAGGTGACTAATGAAGTCTCTTTTGAACTAGTTTGAGCTTTGTATGTCTGTTACGTCGCTTTATTCCTAGCATTACAACTCGCATTCAATCTGGGCAGTGTTTTTTTTTGCTGGGTATTAATATTCGCCCATGCAGCTCCAGTGAAACGCATTGTAAAATTATTTATCCATCACAGTCCATTAGCTAAAGCATTTGGAAGACAACTTGCTACACTGGTTCGTCACCAGAATGCAGGCATTCCTTTCACACAGAAGAGCCATGTGGGGTGCAGGTCGGTCCTTTAACCTTTCCAGAAATGGTTGCTTTGTCCCCAGCTGAGCCAGGTTTTGTGGGGTGCCTAGGTTCTGTTGCTATGAACAAGCTACACCTCTGTGAGCTATGGATGCGTGTGGAGCTGCAGTCCCCTGAAGTTACCTACCCGGGTGCCCTCCCGCCTCGCTACCTGAGCACCCGCAAGCTGAGCCGCATCCCATTCAGCGCTGCAAGAACAGACCCATTGTCACTGCAGGAGTCGTTTGTGTCTGGGAGAAAATTATGCCCGCTCCAATTCTGAATGAAAGACAAGGCTGTTGTTACTCTGGGGATATTAAGCCTCACTGCTTTTCTGAGAAAACAAATTTGTTGTAACTTTATCTGTAATTTAGTACTGAATGGGTGCAAACAGGATCTACATGGTATAGAATGCAAGGCAGAAATAAGGGTTTGTTAGAGCCATGAAAGGGATGTGTAACCATTATATTTCCGAAAGCGGCCTTATCAGGGTCGTGGGTTTTAAAGGAAAAAATTTCATCGTGACCTTTGCATTAGCCATCTGTTTTGACTTTACTTTAAAAGCACCATTGAAAAAGCAACGTTTCTGTCTGTGTGGTGAGTATGGCAAAACTACAAGTTCCTGAAAGTGAAGGCATATACTTTGTCTTGACCAACTGCCTGCCTGGTGAATGATTGCAGTTTAGACTACTCAAGATTTTTTTTTTGTTTTTGTTTTTGCAAGATCGATTATTTTTCTCAGTAAATGCAGCAGAGCCTTGTTATTCTCAAGTTCTGCTTTCTTGAAAATATGATGACACAATGCTTAAATAAAATTTCCTGTTTATTGGTTGATTCTCAGTGGTCAACCTTTGATAAGAAGTAATGCTATTAATTGTTTAAAGCCTTTGTTCTGTAGTTGTAGGAATGCTCAGCCCCCTTCCAAATGGTTCTGGTGAAGCTGGTGCACACAAGCCAGGGTGTTTTGTTCCAGCAGAGTTACTTTCACGGTTGTGCACTTATTCAATGCTTTACGACCTGATTAGGTGGCAAATGTGCAAACTGCTTTCTTCACATTCTTTCTTTCTCTCTTTCCACCCCCCCCTTTTTTTTAATAGAAAAAAAATTTCAATCCAGTTGTAGAAGCTTGATCTTACTGATTAGCAAAGTTAAAGTTAAGAACTTAATGTGGTTTCTAATCAGCTGGCAGCTGTCATTAGTGAGTGACAATGTAGTTAATCCCCCCCGACACACAGCCCTGCTCCTCCATTCTCCCAAAAGCAGGGAAAGCCACCTCCAGGCACACTCCCAACCCAGGCTGAGAGCAGGCAGTGAATGTCTGACCCCAGGATCTGAACCTGGGAATCTCTGGTTAGTATGCTTCATTGCCTCCGGATCACTGCACTCGCCCTTCTGCTCCTTTGCTTAGAATCTCTAATATGCCTAATTTAAATTAAATTATTTTAATTAAATCATTCAACTGTTTCTCACAGCACAGATAGTTAGGAACTCTTGCTGACTGTGTTTAAAATCAGGTGTTTTGACTTGAGCAGACTGAAGCTAGTCAGCCAAAGACGACTGTAAATTCTGGCATAGGCAAAGCAAAAGTTATGTATGAGAGTATGGTCACAAATTAAACTGGAACTAAGAATCATGTTGTTTATTCCTATAAATGCACACAGCAGCTGCATTCCTGCTGGTATTTTTTTCTTGACATTGTGCCACATGCACTGGCTTTACAATTTGCAGAGAAGGCAAAAGGCTGAACAGGCTGTGCAGGGAGTTTGTGATTTCTGGGTGGAGATAAAGCTCCTCTTGGTTTGTCTCCTCATCTGAGCAGTCCTGTCATTTGCCAGTCAAAGAATGTAATGAATTCTCTGCTGCATCATCAGGCAGGGTTTGTCACAGGTAACCCTGCGACAGCTGATGACATGGCACTGTCATACTCCTAGGCTGGTATTTGTTTTTTCTGTGGACACCCCCCTTTTTCTCTAGTTTCTCCTATTAAAACACCCTAAATGTTCCCCTTCCCACAAGTTACAGAGAGCAATGCAAACCCCAAACACTGAGAATTTTAATGCAGGAGGAGTGCTTCAAAACAAGCTGTCTGTGCTTTAAAATGCAGCTATGAACTAATTAAATTCTGTTGTCTGCCTGGCAGAGTCAAATACGGCACTTCTGAGACCACTTCAAGGCTTGATCCAACACACCCATGCTACCCCAGAATACAGGACTAGCTGGTTGCTCTGTGGTGGATCTAGTCTCTGCTGGCTTTTGGCTTTTAGAACCGATTGCTGAAAATAAGATATACATTGGTTAAAAATGACAGATTATTTCTGGGGGTGTTTTGAGTGTTCACCTTTATGATAGTTGCAGTTTTTGAAGTTAATGCAGTTATAAAATCATTTTAAGTTTTCCAACACAAAGAATTGAGATATTGGATTCACAAACAAAAGCTTTATTGGTTTATGACAAGTAATCCATCTTTTTGCATTAGTGTAGCATTCTACCCCAGATTGTTTTTCATAATTGATAATTTGTGAGTCATATATTTGTTATCTATTCTTTTATGGGTTTCTAAGTAGTGAATTATGTCAAAGGTCATTGAGCTTTCATAAAGGAAATGTTTTTATTTTATACTTGTAAGTTTAGATTGGTGTTCTGAAGACCTTTGTAAACATTTCAGGAGAAAGTACAAAGAAAAAAGTAGTAGCAGTTTTCCTAGTAGAAAATTTGTGCTACATAGTATTGCAATTTGAAGAAAAAATGATTGTGAAGACGCACGTTAAGTCCTCAAGCTGGATAGAAATGCTTAACTAGAGCTATTTTACATTAGAAATGTACTATGATTTATATAATAGTGCTTAAGTTTTAGAAGTTAAAAATATATGCATCACACATGTATACAGCAAAATAAAGAATGATATTTGCATGTGGCTGATTAATTTCAATTTTTCCTTTTCAGAATTATTTTTACTGTAACCAAAAAACATTGCTTTCATTTGGCCATAAAATGGAGGCAGGGCAAAGGGGATGAGTGTTTAAGTCATGTAACATCCTCATTTTTTGGAGGAATTTAATTTTGGGTGTGGTTTAAGAAAAAAAAAGGTATCTTCTCATGTAACATAATGGTAGGCACTAAAACGACATCATGTGCTGATACAGTAGTGTGTGCCAGACGAGTAATTAATAAAAAGGTAGGGGCATATGATGTAAAATTTAGTTAGCCTAATGAGACAACTAGTAGGAACTTTTCCCTTTATTAATTTTTCTCTAGCAACCCATGAACGTTACCACTAACTGTGCTCACAGAGCTTTCTGATGCAATTAAAAATTGGGAGAACTGAATAAAATATAAGTTCAATCAGTGGGAAAGGCAACTTAAAATAATTTACAGATAAATATATAGGAGGCATAAAGTATTTTTAAATTAATTAAATATTAATTTCAGAGCAAATTTGTTATGAATATACTATTACAGCTTGTGTAGTTCTCTCTTCAACATTCATTAAAATGTCCTCTGAACAGTTTAATTATGCTGAGACACTTCTATTAAAAAAAATGATTCAGTATTATCCTCTTAATTAAAATAGAATAGTGCTCATTTAATTGTGATGAAATTATATTAATATATTTATAATGTCACTAAAATAATGTAAACAAGTTCTTCCAATTTGTTCAGAAGAGAAAAGAATATATGAGTTTTTGGTAAAGCTATTATTGAACTTTCATCTGAAAATCATCAATAATTGAATATTTTGCAAAAGTTTTTGGACTTACTATCAGTAACAATATTAGCAACAATTTTTTAAGCTGTATTTCAGTTGCCGAGGAATAAAGCAAAAGTTATGAGTTATGTATCATTGATAAATACTTTTCATTTCATGCTATACCTCACGTTAGTACTGTTGATTTGTTCTCTGAGACTGTGTTGTTTTTTTTTTAACCAAACCTTATATCACGTTTTTTTTTTTTTTCTAATACATTTTGTCACAAAGCTGGAGGTAGTTAATAATGTCTCCTAACTATTTCAGAAGCGTGCTTTAGTCTAGATGCTCTGTTCAGCTGGAACTGTAAAATAAAGCGGTTTTTCAGCTCTTCAGATTATTGGTTTTGAATGCCGGAAGTATTTAGTCCCTCAAAGGTATTCAGGATTTGGAGAAACGGATGCAAAAAAATTACATCATTTAAAAGAACCCCTTTGATAGCATTGCAATGATATTAAAATGCATCTAATTGTACTTCTGACATAGTGATGTCCTTTTGTCGCTGTGAATGTAAAAATACCGTCTTTAAATATAGAAGTCCTGAATTCTGTATCTAGAAGGAAGAATATTCTCAGTTGTTACTGTGTTTTGTAATATAAAATGCATTTAATAATAACAGTAGTTTGGAAAATGTCACCTTACCCCTCTCCCTCCTGCCCCCTCCCAAAAA
>VXAV01000488.1:4521-16407 GCA_013399715.1 Alectura lathami | reverse complement strand
AAAAAGAGAATAAA
Organism: Alectura lathami; assembly: GCA_013399715.1. Lineage (NCBI taxonomy): Eukaryota > Metazoa > Chordata > Aves > Galliformes > Megapodiidae > Alectura > Alectura lathami. The sequence continues at coordinate 16,393 of VXAV01000488.1, read as the reverse complement.
AAAGAAGAAAAAAGAAGGAGGGGGGAAGAAGAAAGAGTGAAAAAAAGGTTTTGAGAATTTTTTAAAAACTGGGGTGTACTTTTGAGTTGCACGACTTGCCGAATTCTTAGCTGATCATGAATGCAAGACAGTGCTGCTGCTGCTAATGTTATGATTATCTATTAGATGAGTACTGCAGCGGAGTCTGCGGATACAGGGCACATTGCAAGGCTCCTGTCCTGAGAATTTAACAGTCTGTGCCATTCAATGTATATCATTAAGTTTGATTCAGATCGGTAGTGCTGTCCCAGGAGTAAATTTACACGTGCGCATAAGGTATTTGCCTTATTTGACCTGCATAGGGAAAGAGAGGAATGTGTAGAAGATCGACGGAAGAAAAAGCATGTACTTAGGTTCATAAAGTTTCCCAAGCATCTCTTCATTATATTAAAAATATTGGAAATACTGCTGTATTTAGACTGTTGTAATCAATTCTCAATACAGTTGCTCTGTATTGAATGGAGCATTGATTTACAAGAGGTATGTGACAGTAGTAAATTTAATATGATGCAAATACTTATTGTCGAGCAACTCAATGTATTTGCAAGACCAAGCACTGAATTCTGATTTTTGAGTAGCTATGGCCAAAATTACTTGTCAAAAAGTGTGTGTTTGAAATGTATGTCAGAAGGATTTCACTTATGTACAATTTTGTGGGTTAAAAAGAAAAAGCCTATTTTTTGTGATAGTAGAAATTGTCTAAAAGTAGATAGGAAAATATCAGCAGCATTGTTAGACTTAGGATTAATTGGGTTAACTGAAAATATTTAGGTGTGTGGATTTAGCGAAGTTTTAGTAGAACATATTTTCTTTGACCTGAAATGAAGAAGGATTTAACTCAGTGATAATGCCAGTCCTGTGCTATTTTCTCATAAAAGTGATTTTTTTTTCCCCGTTTTCACTGAATGTCATTCTCCACTCACACCTGTAGGTAGCACCCTTGCATCACAGACGAAAGGCCTGCGTCTTCTGAGACAGAGTTACTATTTAGGTCGGAAGTCTTCTCTTTTGCAGACCTCTAAATGTAGCTAGTTGTATTTGCATAATTTCCAGACTTTGATGACAATCTGTGATCTTAAAACAGTAGCCTAAAGATTACGCATTAAGTTGTTTGGCCTTGTGATTCACTTCTCCCTTCAGATGTACCCTTTTTATCCGTGGGACTGGTAGAAGGAAGGCAAATAGGCACTCTAATGAGCCTTGGCAGTACAACGTACTCTTGTAATTATTTAACATACTGTCCGTCAGGTATTGATGTGTGTGCATAGTTACACAATTCTGTTTAAAATTTTATTCTCTGTTCTGCAAAATACTGGACATGATCCCTCTTAATGTGTTAGCAAGAAGAGTTTTGAGGCTGTAAACAAGCTCTGGGCACTGCTGTTCATCCCCTTGCCGTGGGCCTGCTCGGTGCCGATGATGGAGCTGCACCGGGTCGCTGTGTGCAGGAGCAGCCCTTCCCAGCCACCCACCAGCCCTGCTGGGGGGGCAGCCGCTTACCCATGCTGCTTCTGAAATATACAGTAGCAAAAAAATGTAATATAGGTATTACTTTTAAAGCCAGCGTTGTTCAGATAGAAAATTGTTCTGCAAATTATCTTTAGAGTTTAATTTTTTTTTTTTTTTCCTTTCAGTATATGCTGCATAATATCACTCCTTCCATTTCCAGAAGCCAGCAATAGCATGCCATCTCTTAAAATGACAGTTTATTCTCCTTTGGAGTTACTCTCCTGTCACTTACTGCAGAATGTTTCTTGGTTTATTATTTTCTTCCCAAGAGGTCATGCCAGAGAAGTACTGGTTATCGCCATAAGCCGTGGTCACAGTATGCTGAATGTAACTGTTGACATTTACTCTATTGCACTAAGATAGCGTTTAATTTTATTGGGATTCAGTAAGCCGTGTTAAAAAATTCATACATGGCTCCTGTTAATATACACACTTACTGTTTTGTCCATGTAGGACTGAGAAGGGAATATTGGACATCTGAGAGAGCCTCCTCGTGAACACCCTGTTTTTGGATTGTGTTGTCAGAATGTCTGATTGTGCATTTTAACAGGCAAGGTGAGGTGCAGGTGGCTGGGAGCTAACCTTCCGCTGTGCCAGCCAAAAAGGGCAAACTGGGACAATGAGCACAGGGGTTCCAGCCTCTCCTTTCCTCACCAAATAGGTGACATTTTTGTCATAAAGTAGAGGGGCGCAGACTGAGGTCTTACACACACCAAGCCACTCTTTTCTGCTTTTGTTGTAAAATATGAACCTCCTCATCTATCAAATTATTTCAGGAATCCATGCATTTTAAAAAGTGACAGGAGTATTTTTGCATGGTTATTTTGCTTAGGAAAGTGCAGCATGGCTAACAATAAAAGCTGCTTTTTTTTTTTTTTTTTTTTTTTTTTTTAAGGTCCTGCTTCAATTTGTCATGCCAGTAGCCAAATTAAAAGGGTGTTCTCAGCAAACATTCGTATTTAGCTGGGGAGGCAGGGGTCATCTTCCAGCGTGGGGGTCCCTTGGTGGACCGGGAAGCCCAGGAGAGGGAGCTTATCATGGCTGGGTGCCTCAAGGCAGGAGCAGCTCCTCCTCGGGAGGAGAAGGAAGAAGCAGTGGTGTGAGGGGAGGAGGCTTCTCCATCAACACAAAAAGAAAAATCTTGTTTTAGCAACAGCTTATTTTTTAAATCTCTGATTACATTCTCACATCAATGCTTTTTTTTTTTTTTCATGTCATATTTTATATGCAGGTCATACATAGGTATCAATTTGCTTAGCAAGGAAAAACTGTCTACAGACACGGCTGGGAGTGTTTCTCTGTATATTACATTCTCTATATATCTGTTCTGAGTGTGTGGAAAATACAAGGCTACATAAAACATGACAGGAAACCATTTAACTGCTTGTCTGGAGGATATGTTGTAAGTTATCTTTTTTAACTTCTCATAGTTGGATAGCAGTAGGTAAAAATATGCTAGGGTCTGTGGCAGAAAGGTTACAGAGAAATACAGTTACATGCCGTAGTGTAGATTCCTCTAAACTTAAAAGAAAATCTCAAGTGAGGAAATAAAACAATATTTCATAATAACGTATGTTAAAACTGCTACAGTGCAGTTTGCTTTTTTTTCACCCTGTTTTCTGTTTTAGCTTTTCTGAAGTCCACTAACTGTTTTTCAAGAATTATTCAGAATATGAATACCACTTTGCTCTCCTTTTGCATAGGATATTACAATGATGTAAAACTTTTGTATCACAGATATTATGAACAATATCTTAAGGAAAGTAGGCATTTTAAATGTTTGGAGTAATTTAAAATTTACCTGGTAATGAGTTTTAAGACGTTCTGTCCCATGATGATGTTCAAGCAATTAGATTAAACTCTTTTTCAGTAAAGGGCAGCCCATGTGAATGTGTTTGCCTGAAATATTCCTTTTCTTGGGGAAGAATACCTTCTATTATCAGGAAGGTCCACTGAGCAAAGGACCAGCGATTTGTCACTGTCAAGGCACAAGATCAAATTTTCAAAGGAAAAAACTGGAATGCAATCACAAGCTCTCACGAAGCAGACGCTAAGTATTGTGGTCCTACTTTTAATGCACTTTTCTTTTTGAAATCTGGTATGGGTAAACATTATTGAAAGACTGTTTGAGGGGATTACAGGTATCACTTTGTGGCATGAAGTGAAAAACCTGAGACAAGATTCTGTAGGCTGATCTTACATCAGAATTTTTACTTTTTGGGTTTTCCACTTGTTTACACCATTTTTAGATCAAGTTGCAGATATTTTGATGCAGAGACCAATTTGCTGGGACAGAGTGCTGTCAACTTTGCTCTTTTAGGAGGGAAAGGATGATGTTTTACGGCAATAAAACATTCCTTCAGTTTGAATTGGTGTTGATGGTATCTAGAATTCACTGCTTTCTAGATTTTTGACACTGCAGAGGCTCAGTTGCCACTCTTATGTACATTTTTGTCATTTTTGTGTTGGATTACTGGCTAGAAAATGTGTTTTTTTTTGTGTGTGTGTGCCAGTGTCAGGAAACTGATGCCTGAAGTTGTACTGTAGTGGTGTAAAGATTCAAGAGAAGAGAATTTCAGGTAGTTCTTTGTGATCTGAACGCTCTGGTCTTAGTCAAACACTATTCTAAAGTGGTATGGAAATGCTGTACTGGTTTTTAATTTCTTAAATAACTGTGCCCTTTCAGACTATTCCTGCCTTTATAAAAGGAAGGTCACCAGATTTATTTTTTTTTTTCTCATTTTTGAGAGAAATATACTTTTGGGAAATATATTAACTAATAGCCACCTAGTCTAAAATACCCACATATTTAAGACACAAAAATACTGTTTCGAAGCCTCATCTTTCCCAATAGTTGCCACAAGTTGATCCATGAAAAACCATTTTTATGCCATTTCTACCTTCTTTCCCCTCAGTCTGTGGTGTTTGTGCAGGTTACAATCAGTCTTGGTGGTGCCAAGATGCCATCCTAGCAAAGAAATCTTAAGATTACTTTCTTTTTCTAAGTGAGTTCTTCATACATTAATCAATAAACTTGAAGTGTTATGGGTTTCAAATCTTTTTTTCTAATCTAAAGTCTACAAAAGAAGGCCAAACAACAGTAGTACCCTAACTTTTCCTTCTGTTGTCAATCCAGAGCAGTCATTTTAATCTGAGGTTAAATGTAAATCCTCCTATTCTCTCTCTTGTACTGGGAATATCAAATGGACCTTCCTGTAGAGAGTTCTGCTTAGTTTTACCTTCTACTGGGATGAAGAGCTGATAGTCCAGCTTGATCTGTGTTACCCACCGCAGGCTCTGTTTTTCTCCCACTTTGCTGTCTGTAACTGACCAAATGGTGAGGCATCATTCATTCTGTTGCCCATATACTTTTCTCAGAACATGTATGGTAAAGAACAATTTTTCTTATAAAAGAAAATGTCGAGAGTTGTTAGGAATTACATAAATAAGGAGCTGAAGTGAAAGACAGAGATACGGCTTTCTAGTGCCGGTACCAAATGTGAGCATGGGTGATCAGAGTTTGATTTCTGCCTGGTCTTGGGCAATTCCTTTTGGCTCAGATTCTGATGGACTAAATATGCAGGACTAAAGCAAAATGGCTAGCAAGCATTTCTCCCTGGCTTCTGTTAGACCTTAGAGGCACAGCAAATATGAAATAGTCACCTTACTGTTATAAAACATGCCTGCTTGCTGCGTAGTGGTTTTGCACAACTAGGTCAATGCAGTGGGAAATAAATATTGCTCAGGCATTATCCAAACACTGACTCCCTTATCTCTGTCAGGTTTTAACAGTGTGCTGGTTGTTCATGACCATCTGGAAATCATCCCTTTTCCAAAACCAAAGTGGAGGTTGCATGCCTAATGCCTTCCACCCCTATGCTTAGGTGCCTGGTAGTTTCACAAATTTTGCCAGATAATTCTAAGAGATCTTTTAATTTATCCAGCATTTTCCTGAAGATATATCTCTAGTTGAAGATTTTGAGTCTATCTGATTGAACCCTGAAATTTAAGCATGTTCGATGTTGGGGATTCATGTGCAGTTTGGGAGCTGCATATCTGTACTGGAAGATATCCTTTTTGACTACTGAGCGCCGTCAGTATTTAGGTTTGATTTGCATTCCCGTGCACTGGTCATGTGTCCCTCTGTCTTTTGCACAAATGCACATTGTGCTCTCATGCTTATTGGAGTCTCAGTAGAGTGCAGCTGGTCTGAGCAATGTGATGTGCAGAGGTCAGGTCCCACAAAGCACATGACAAAAGCCCTCTGGGCACCATCTTGGTTTTCCTTGGCCCCTGTATTTCCTTGGCATAAATTCTCACTTTAAACCTTTGGTGGGTACATGAGCAGCCTTCAGCTGATTTTGTTTTCAGTCATACCTGTTTTACTATTCTCAAGAAGTACCTGCGATCTGTCTATGAAATAACTAGAGTTGAGTTGACAGGCCAGTGTGTGAGGCCTTTGGAATGGTTTCAGTTGCTGTTGAAGTGTAGTAAAGATTCTTAAAAACAAGTGTAGCTGGGAACTTTTGGAGATATGCTTTCGTGTCCTAATTTCAATATGGTATTGTGTTATGCATGTGTTAAGAATACAGATGTTATGAAATGGCATCATGCTTTCTGTCTGGGCAAGCAAATTGCAAGGAAAAGAGAAATGTTCTCAGGAAAAAGAGAAGGAAAGGAGAAAGAAATATTTCACTTCCTTATCTTAGGTGATTTCAGGTTATTTTCACATATTGATTATATAGTTTTTTTTTTTTTTTTTTAAATAAAATCACCAGTGTAATATTTAACTGTTTTCTACGTGAATTTTAGAATGGAATAGTTTTACTTCAACAGCCATTATTGCTATTAAAATACACACTTTTAACACAGCTTTACCTATAAAGAAAACAAAATTTTGATTGTAACTTGGAGCAGAGTGCTAGTATTTGCTTTCTGAAAAGCAGATTTAAAATTAAGAAGGGCACTGTACCTTTTGGATATTTAGTGTAATAGTCATAATAATGACTTTACATTGTCTTGTTTCTCACTGGAAAGCTAAGCCATCAAATGAATCTCAGCTTGTTTATTTCGCAGCTACTTTAATTTTACCTTTTTTCCTCCCTCCCTTGTCTGAATGTTTAAACAGACCTTTTCTTTCTAAATCTGTTTAAGCAATGCAAGACCTAAATCAATCCTAAGTGGCAACCACTTCTCACAGTGTTGTGTGTGGCTGTGTGTTAATTAGCTGAAATAGATTATCCCCTGGTGTGAGGCGTAGTGTTTGCGGTAACTTTTAGTGTGCATAGTTTGCAGTGGATTTCATGTTTATTTTCATGTACTGAGGCAAATTCTCAGTATGTCTCCAAATTATCTCCTTGGGGGTGTTTTTTCCTGAGCTAATCCTGACAGACTCTTCCTGCCAGATATGCCCATCATCAAGAACAGGAGAACACTACACATGCAGGAACCTCAGTGCTTGGGGCTGTATGCAAATTTAATGCCCAGCTCATTTCTGTTTCACTTACATGGATGACAGACATTTTAACAATAACTTTCACATTTCCCCATGGAAATCCCATTGTATTAGTGTATGTATATGACTGCATACATGCATTTACTTAGTGTGTGTGTTTGAATAGGATATCAGGAACACCTATGCTTGTAAATATGTTTTATGCCCTTTTTGTGTATTTACATACAGATAAAATGTGTGTAAGAGAGCCTGTGTCAAGAATGCAGTCGCCAAACAGCTCTTTATCAGAGATGTAGCTAGATCCCAGGGAGACTTATCAGATACTAAAAAATAGATAGGGTGGAAAATGTGATAAACAAGAAATTGACACTGAAAATAATTCTACAGCATTTGGGGGTTTTGTGCCTTCATACAGTAGCAAGAAGCAAGAGCATAAAAAATAAGCTTTTGTTTTCTGGTATTTGAAGCGGGCACAGTCAGAGCAAATGATATTCCAGCAACTGCAAATAGAGCTTTCTCCAAATATGTCACAATCTTCATGGCTGAAATGAATTCTCACTGGTGCTACAGTTTTTGGAAGAGCTGGAAGTAGCTGAAGAGCTACTATATATATATTTTTTTTCTGCATTTTAAAGGTAATAATGAAAATGTAGGTGCTTAGACACCGAAATTTGTATGTAGATACTGAAAAAAAGTGTGACTTGGCTGGTAGGGGCACCCACAGTCCCTCCACTCTTCGTGTGTGGGTGCTGCCATCTGGGTACACATAGACGTGTTTACGTGCATCTTTCTCAAGGGAACTACAGGAGGAAAGGTGTACATTCTTGTCCTACATTGAGGATGGGACACATACATGTTCCTCTGTCTCTGTGAAACCAACATTGGGTTTTGTTGGTTTATGGGTTTAAATTGAGGAAGCAAAAAAGTGACTCTTCAGAAGAATTTTAAAACAGAGATTTTAAAGAGATTTTAAGACAGAATTCACACAGAAAGTAAATCTTTTTTTCCTTCGTGTGCAAATTTTGATGAGAATTTTTTTTTGTCTGGAATTCCTGGTCTGCTTGTATGTTAAAGTTGTGTTTTACATGTCTTTCCTTCCTCCTCTCTTCTTGCTTTAGTTTGTGTTGGTTTGGGGGGCTTAAAAAGCCATCCGTATCACCATAATTCTTTTTACTGAAGTGTATTATTAGAAAACTTGTTCTGCATTTCTTCTTGAGGTGGGAATGACAATTTCATGTTGGTGGTGTGCAGAAGAAAAGAAAAACAACAAAAAACACCCACCTACTAAAGTATTCAAAAATTGCCATCACAGCGCAAGAAAAAGTTCTGTAAAACTAATATATTCAAGAATAAAAATACGCTACAGAAGTAATTCAACCATTGTCTTTCTTTTTATTCTTAGAAACAAAATTATTATTCGTATGGAGAGGTATAGCTAAACCTGTGTCTGGATATAGTTATAAGATGTAAAAACTTGTTTTCCTCTACCTGCTTGACACTACCTGCTCTGAAGCAGTATTAAAGAAAATAAAAGAAAGTACCTCATAACTGAGATTCTTTCAACGTAACATGCTGTATCCCATCAATTTTAATGTTATTCCACAAATAATGAACGCTGTGTAGTACTACTGGATAGCATGAAGTAAAATGACAGAAATGAAAGTGATATAATTATCCGATGGGATTTTGAGACTGCTTTTATTTTTGTAAGTGCATGGCTTGATTAGTGTTGAAGCACTAAGAGTACATACAACTCTCCAAAATGTCTGTTGATTTGGTATGTCTGTACTTATTTGTGTTTCTTTTTTTTTTTTTTTTAAGCTCATTATTCTGGCTTCCTTTGTTTCAGATTGTATTTATTCTGTTGCTTTCTTTTTCGTTCATCATGCCATATAACAATCTGCGACACCACTAGTTCTCAAACTGTGATGTGTAGTCACTTCCCATAGCAAGTGCTTCCCAGTTATAAATCTATATGAAACAGTATATATTTAAAAGTTTGATGGTAAGATGTGTGCTAGTCCGGAAGAAATAGAGATAACTTGGCCTATCACTTCAGAAACTTGAGAAGCAGTGCTCTAGGCAGTACAGGCTCGCTGAGGTATAGCCATGTCTCGAGTGATGGGAAGGTGAGGTGCATAACTCACAGCATGCTGTTTCATCTTCACATGGCCCGCTTCACAGAGCAAGCCTGTGCCCCTGTAAAACAGAAATAAAAGAGGTTATCCACATTTTTAGGGGCATGGGGAGGCCTCCGAGAACATGGCAGTGCCTCCTCTGGCACATCATGCCACTGCTTTCTTGCAGGTGCTGCAGGTTAAGGATTTCATAGTCAGCAAGTACTGCTGTATCAGGATTGTGTCTTGGGACTTGGCCTGCCACCTTCTTTGTTTTTTTTTTTGGCCTGCGTTGTGGTCGAGTAGGAGTCAGTACATTATGGCAGTTTGTTTCCTGAAAGCCCTGCTAGTCTTTAACCTAGTGGAGAAGCAGTGGTGGGAAATGTCAGGTAGAAGCGTACTGTAAGCAAGCTTAGAAAGGTATGGAAAATTCTGTGGTACTTTCACAAGAGTTCAATTTTATTCAAAAAAAAAAAAAAAAAAGGCAAAATAAATAAACAAAAGCCTTCTGTATTGTTTCCATAGTTAGCTGATGACTTTTTAGTCGTGTATAGAAAACTTCATTGGAGAGAGCCTTGATATTACATGCTAGATAATACATGCAGATATTTAAAGAATGATGTTAAAGTGTACTGGGCTTGAGTTTTAAGAAATAAATAGTTTTTGGACCATTGTATTTAAGCACTGCATTATTAAAGGATATTAAGTCAGATTTTCACAGTTGTCTCTAGCATGATAAAAAGCCTTTAATGTTCAGAGAAGATGGTAAAATGCTGGCACTTGTCACTAAATTTGGAATTTCATCTGTGCCTAGCCATATCTGTATAGTCTTTTTCCTGATGTTTTCATATAATATACAAAAAAATAACCACTACTTAACTGTGGGAGTAACATCAAAACAAAAATCCCGTAACTTTTAAATGCAATTTTATGCACTTTGAAATCATGAGGAGGGGGGGAAGGGTGCTGTGATAAAATAAAAGGAATAAAACCTAGAAAAGGTGAAACAGCCTTGTCTGTAGAATTGGGGGATATGGTAGAGATGCCTTGCGTAGTCTGTAAGAATATTTTCAAGTGGAAGGCATTGGTTTTCTAATTTCACTCTGTTTCCAGCTGACATGGGGGCAGGCCTTTAACTGGCTGCCGATGCTTTCTTCCATTCATTTATTTGTGAATGTAATGTGCCTGCATGAAGGTGAGGTAGTAAAGAAAAACCATATATAAAATGCAGCTGGCTCTGGTGGTGACATGGCTCTCCTGAGTCCTAGAAAGCTGTAACACAGACAGTGATGTGAGTAAAGCTGTGATGGATGATAGGCAAGCAAGGTAAAGGACAGCCCCTTCCCAGACTGTGTGCGACTTTTCTATATCAGGGATTAATGTATGCAAAACACCTGTTCCACTCCAGGCTTATGCTGCAATACAAACTGTTCGTAGGGCCTCCTACCCACTGTTTCTATCCTATCATGGACATGAGGATCACAAAAAGCGTAAGCTTTTCTGTCTGTGGGACTCATCCAAACCACCCAAATTATGAGAAGTACAAAAATTATTTTGTAGTAATTTCTGTGTAATTGTACATTTAATTTAGACAATGGAGTCATTGATTTTTCGTTGCTTTGCACACGATAAAACCATGTATAACAAGAGGGCATGGTTTTTCATCAGAAGGGTGGATATACATTCTGCTCTGCCATTTGATCCACCAGTGAATTTCAGAAAATGGCAAAATAATGCTCAGAACAAGGAGATTAAACATCTTTTTCATCTCCACTTTCACAGAGCACCAGACAAGTTGCTACCTTTGATTTTGTTTTGCACCATATGAACAGAAATCCAAGGCACTGCAGAGTGTCCTGGCGGCACAAGAAAAATTTAAAAAATGACTACAGTATTCTGAAAGTTGTCCTTTCAATAACAGCAAGTGGTATGCATCGTTTTCACCTGGACAGAAAGAATACAAAGTAGCAGGCAGAGCTTTGCTATTTTATCTCCCATTTTAACTATACAAAGATGTAAATGATCAAGTGAGGTACCAAGCAATGAAACCTCGTGTCAACAATGGTATTACTAAATGCTGAATGTGAAGGGTGTAAAAACAGAATTAAAAAATACATGGAGAAAAGATTACTGTGCAATGTGAGTATGTAATTTTATCTGTGTGTGCATACAGATAAAATTATGCATGCACATACTATATGTTTGGATATATACATCCTATATAAATATATGCTTCTTTTTTGTTTGGAATTCACTCATTTCTGTTTCTAATTGTAGCATACTATTTTTGGTGCTATGGCAGGTAACTTCCAGGTATTGAGATTTCATCCTTGATGATATTTCAAAGAAATATGTCTTTACTAGCTGACTTCCACTAACAGTTTTCAGAGACCCAAGAAGAAAGTGCATTCTTTTAAGATATGAAGAGAGACTGTAAGAAGGGACTCTAGATAGTTTGTTCTATTTTGGATGAACAGTGCTGCTGTGAAACTGTTAATGAGGAATACAGCTTTTGTGATTATCTTAGATCTCCACAGAGACTTTTTCCAATAACTCGGATCCTGTTCTGGTTATACAACCAAATTCCCTCTTTCTTCCTGGTATTATTGTAGGTTATTTCAGTATTTCTGTCTTCAGTTAAGATCTGTCTGTAATCTCCTTGGCTGCATTTGACTTTGTCAATCTTCACACTGTTGAAGCTTTTCATTGGACTAAAGTAGTAATTTTTTTTTTTTTTTTTCCCTTGAATTAA
>VXAV01000483.1:9270-20380 GCA_013399715.1 Alectura lathami | reverse complement strand
TTTCTTTTTCTTTTTCTTTTTCTTTTTCTTTTTCTTTTCTCCCCTTATTTTATTCATTTCTAGAGGAAGAATGGCAGAAGGCCAGTCCCATGTAAGCATCGAGATGTCAGACTCAAGTACAAATGGCATCCTGAGCAGCAAGCAGTCCTCTCCAGCCTTGGCTAGCCAGGGCGGAAGCACAGTAACCTTCCACAACATCTGCTACCGCGTGAAGATGAAAACTGGCTTCCTGTGCTGTAAAAAAAGAACGGATAAAGAAGTTTTGAGAGATGTCAAGTAAGTCTTTTGGCTGTGGCCAGCCCTGGGACATACGAGCTGCTTGTGTTCAGCGCACGTGGTGCATGGTGGTAGACCGTAAGACCGAGGTGCTCAGAACAGACAGTCCACGGGAGGAGCTGTTAACAGGGTGCAGGTGGCGGTGTGACAGATAACTTGCAGTAGCCGACCAGTGTCATCTATTTTGTCTCACAGTGGCATCATGGGACCAGGGCTGAATGCAATTCTGGGGCCCACTGGCAGCGGTAAATCTTCGTAAGTGTCCCCTCTGCTCTCTGCGTTGCGTGCACCAAGGAGAAAGTGGACATGCACATATCTGGCAGTAACAGACAGGACTTTCGGGGAAAGATTTTGTTTTCATTTGCATCTGTGCAAATCTCATTGATTTCTGAGCAATACCTGCATTTGAAAAAGGCCATCAGCTTAAATGACAAATACGTTATTTAACCGCAGCGCACTCTTTATTGACACAGCGTGTGTTGTTCTGGGTTAAGCTCATGTTTTTGAATGAACGGACGCAAAGTGTGAAGTTGCCCAGCCCTCGTTTCCTTCGGAAACCAGGACAAAAGAAACTCAGCCCCTTGGAGGTTGCTGGGGGTTTCTAACTAGCACGTTTGATGTATCATGCTTGTATGTAGCTGTCCTTTCCGTGGCTTGGGTTTGCTGTGCAGAGCTCGAACAGGCTGCTCGCTCACAGTCACCACCTCCTCTTCCAGGCTGCTGGACATTTTGGCTGCCAGGAAGGACCCTCACGGGCTCTCTGGTGACATTCTGATCAACGGAGCGCCTCAGCCCGCCAACTTTAAGTGTACCTCTGGCTATGTGGTACAGGTAGGTTGTGCTCATGCTCTGCGGCTGGTTCGGTCCCCTCCTGCCTGCAAACACCTTGCCTGCGCGGAGGCACCAACACCCGTGCAGCAGAAGCTCTCCACGTCCCCGCTTTGTGTTTGACTTTCTTTCCTTCGTGTTCAGCAATGAATGGGAGAGGATGCTTTGGACTGCCTCCCTCCTTGCCAAAACCGTCTCCCACACTTAGGGAGGAGCTGTAGGCTGCCACTGTGCATGGAGCTTTGGTTGGGTACGCAGCTTTCCGATCATGCACAGCTCGCGCCTCCGCTTGCCCAGGTGTGAGGTCACAAACTCCAGGAAAGCCTTGGTCCTGCTGAGGCAGGCTGGGGGGTAGCACATGTGAAGGAGGAGAGCAGGAAAACCACATCTCTCTGGGTACACCGTTCCCTTCTTCCTTCTTGGCTGAAACAACTCAGAAGACCTTCACCCTGCCCCGTACTGACCCAGCCTTTCTTTTTCTTTCTCCTTCCTGCTCGTGTCTACAGTTAGCTGCGTCTGCATTAACACACACTGACACTGATATGAACTGATCCCTCTCATCTCCTTAGATCCCCTCAGTATTTCTCTCAACACCCCAAAATGCTGAATCAAGCTAAGAATACGCGAGGGATAATTTTGAACATGTGGCTCTGAATGCAGTGTGATATCAGGCATGACAGCAGACGTTCCTATTTTGTTTTTCTGTGTCAATGAAGGCAAATACGACTGCGTGCATGAAACCAGCCGACACAGGCGGTGAGGACACACCGTAACCGCACGCTGTGGTGCTTGCCACCATCCGTCTGCATGCAAGAATGACATAAAACATAGGATGATGCGGTTCTCAGAGGAAACACGAGTTAAGTGAGCACGATGTATCTGCTTTTTCTCTTTTCAAGGATGACGTGGTGATGGGAACCCTGACCGTGAGAGAAAACTTGCAGTTCTCAGCAGCGCTCCGTTTGCCAAACTCGGTGAAGGAGCAGGAGAAGAAGGAGCGAGTTAACCAGATCATCAGGGAGCTGGGTTTGAGCAAAGTGGCAGACTCCAAGGTGATGGTGTTTAAATACGGTGCTGAAATCAAGAGCAAACATTAGGTGACTTAATTAATGGCTCAGCGTGGCAAATGATAAAAACTTAAAGTGGCACAGAGAATGTCAGTACTGTAGGAATGAATAAAGCAGTCTGGCTGGAAAAAGAACGCCACAGCTGATGTTATCACTAAGAAATCAGAGGAGGGTCCACATTTCCTACAGCTCTTGCAAAACGCCGCAGTGCCGGTAGGATGCTGATCCCTGGAGCACGTGTTCTCAGGCCCAATGACACAAACTTCTGATTCCGCTACAGGTTGGCACCCAGTTCACTCGTGGGGTGTCCGGGGGAGAGCGGAAAAGAACGAATATTGGGATGGAGCTCATCACGGATCCCGCCATCCTGTTCTTGGATGAGCCAACCACCGGACTGGATGCCAGTACTGCTAACGCTGTCCTGCTGCTACTGAAAAGGTAAACTTTGTGCACCTGTATTATGGTTATAACGAGCAGACAGGGAAATCAGGGACACCGTTGTTTTCCAGCGAGCCAGGCCTGTGAAAGGCAGTTTGGAGTCTCACGGCCCCAGGCAGTGTGCCAAGTGCCCTGCGTGAAGTGAGCGTGCATTGGACTAATTGCTGTTAGTCCCTGACAGCTGGGTTGCTAGGTACAGGTGTTGGTTTTCTATGCGCTGGGCTCGATGATTCTTGAGGGCCCCTTCCAACCCCAGATGTTCTGTGATTCTAGGATTTTCATTTCTGACGTTGCAAAGTTTCTATCTCAATGCTGAAGGATCTCTCGTGGCTAACACCTCTGTCCTTCCTCACTTCACATGCAGGATGGCAAAGCAAGGGAAGACAATCATCATCTCCATCCACCAGCCACGGTACTCCATATTCCGACTGTTCGACACACTGACGCTGCTGGCGGCAGGGCGGGTGCTGTACCACGGCCCCGCTCAGCAGGCCATCACCTACTTCCAATCCATCGGTGAGCTCACGTGGGGCGCGCAGTGCCACGCTGCAGCCATGGCAGCTACATCTGTAGTGTGAAAGCAGGAAACGCAGCAATGGCACTTGATGATAATTGGACGTGCGGTGCGTTAGCGAGCCCCAGATTTTAGCAGGCTGAGTGTTCCTCTTGACCTGTACATGGCTGGGATGGTAGGGCTGGCTTCCGCCTGCCGCTGAACCACCTCTTACTGCTTGTAACACTGTCACCGCAGGCTACGAGTGCGAGCCCTACAACAACCCTGCTGACTTCTTCCTGGACATCATCAATGGGGACTCCACCGCGGTGGCGATGAGCAAGACCGATGGAAATCATAGAGGTACGAGGCACAGAGCTAAATGCAGTTCCCACTGTGCGTATTTTGCCAGAACGTGCCCAGCACAAAACATAGACGTGTCAGACAAGTAGTCGAGTGTTGTACATGCACGCACTAATTCACGTATGTGACAGTATTAACTAATCCTTTCTCCCTTGGCTTTAAAGGCAAAACAAGGAATGTCCTTCCTAAATCCTCTTTGTTTATGTGGAAAACCATTAGCATTATCAGAAAAAAAGAAATCCTAATGAGTCTTCCCATTTGTTACGTGATGTTGGTTTTTATTTTTATTCTTAAAATCTTTTCAGCACAGAGCATTGAAGAACACATCGAACAGGACAAAACTTTGGCTGAGGAGTTAGCAGAAAAATACTCCAACTCTGCCTACTACCAAGAAACAAAAGAAATACTGGAGAAGACTTATCAGGGAAACAAAAAGAAAACAAAAGTCATTTTCAGAAAAATTACATATGCCAACTCCTTCTGTCACCAGCTGAAGTGGGTGTCCAGGCGCACGTTCAAAAACCTGGTAGGAAACCCTCAAGCTTCCATAGCTCAGGTAAATTTATTTCCGTCTATTGGCTTGTTGTATATGTTGACTTGGACCCACCCCTACATTAGATGAGCCACCGGGGACGGTTTTCCCTCTCGGTATTCTGACACAAGGTAGCATCTGAAAAAGAGCGTGCAGGGTCGGGACGCCAGGTTCGGCATAGGGTGTGCTGATTGCTCCCAGATAAGCAGAGCGGTTCAGTCATCTGTTGGCTCAAGCACAGAGATACTTCCACAGTCTGTTCATAGTGACTGTGATGTCTGCCAAAAAATAGAAGTCATGAAAATCACAACAGTATGTAACACTTGTTACCTGAGAGTATTGTGTTCTGTATGACGGGCCCTGTCAGCGCTGCTTTCCCAGCAGAATTCATGCCAAAAGGGTGCATTTGTTCAAAGCTGCACCTTGCCTCAAAAACGAAGGCTGCCTGGCTGAGCTCTGCAGAGCAACCCGTCCTCAGGAATCCCCCAACGCACCAGTCAGACCCTGCCGTGCTTCCGATGCGACCCATGGCAGAGAAGACGAGAGAGAAATCAGGCCCAGGGCAGCGGTGCACGCTGTCTTCATCACGATGTACCCCACGGGTGAACCAAACAGCCGGCGTAGGGTGGCACTGAGCCTGGAGCCCCGAGGTTAAAAGGCTCCGATCGCGCCTGCATCTGTGTGCTGATCCTGATGGAGATCCTTGCTAATGGCTGTGAAAGAGCTTGACTTGTGACAAGGATCAGGCTCCCAGGGATCTCACAATACCCCAAGGTTAATGGGCCTGACTTGTTTCTCACAATCCCTTCTCCCTCCCCACCTCATTAGGGATGGATTTCACAGACATTCCTGTAGAGGTACGCGGTTCGTTAAGCCGTGCTCGTTAATGTGCTCGAAACGGGCCTTGGTAGGATCCGTGCCTTCCCGTGCAGTTGGCTCAGGATCTGCCTCCTGTCGGCCAGATCTTAGGGACAGGGCTCAAGTGGTTTGGAGCGCAAAGGCTCACGCATTGCTTGGGCTTACAGATGACAGAACTGCCTGACACCGTCATTTTTGCTGAGGTTGATAGGATTTTTACTCAGCTATAGAAAATTGCAAGGCACTCACTTCAGTCATTTACACTGTAGTCTTGAGGCAGCTGGCGTCTTTGCCATTGTCATTGTGCTACAGACTGTAAATATCAGTACACCTACGTCCTGATGGTAACACCTTTCTCCTGTTAAAGACAAATCCTGTGAATAACACTTGTGGTAGAGCCCTGCAATTATGCACCGTGGAGGGTGGAAATAACTGCTGAGGCCTTGAAAGGCATGAGAAAATACTTTTCTTCCTCTTCTCTTCTCCGTGTTTAGGTGTGTGTTACAGTTCTCCTGGGACTGGTTGTAGGTGCTGTTTTCTTTGGACTTCAAGAGGACTCCTCCAGCGGACTCCAAAACAGGTCAGTCAGTTTAGGTACTGGATTTCCAAAAACTGAGGGTCTGGTTGAAGGGAGCAATGTTGCTGCTGTAGGACGATGTTTTCAGTGTTGGCCAGGCAGCAGAAAATGCAGAACAGCAGGTGGTGTTAAAAAGGCTTCCTTCAGCAAGGCAGCTAACTGCTGTTCTGCAAAGGCTCCCCCAAAGTCAAACAAACATACAGACCTGGGTACACAAACCTGGGCAGCATTTCTAATGCTGCTCACTGTTCTGCTTTCGGTAGGGTTGGTGCCATGTTCTTCCTGACCACCAACCAGTGTTTCAGCAGTATTTCGGCTATTGAACTCTTCGTTGCGGAAAAGAAGATATTTACGTAAGTGAAGCCTACAACAAGAAGTTCATGTGGTGTATTGTTAGAGGGGTCACCTTTCTGCTGTAATTACTTGTCACCTACGTATGCTGAGATAGAGAGATATACCTCTGTTTCAGACACGAGTATATCAGCGGGTACTACAGAACAGCGGCATATTTCATCTCAAAGCTAATGGCTGATTTGATACCCATGAGGACTTTGCCAAGCATCATCTTCACGTGCATAACATACTTCATGTTAGGCAAGTATTGCCTCCCACGGTTTGTCAGAGCCCCCTTGACAAATAACAAGGTCCTCGCGTGTCACGTATGCACATGCATGTATGTGCGTTTCTGCATAGACATGTAGCATATCTGTGTACGTGTGCTAAAGCACCCAACTGGCATGGCACTGGGTGCTTTGCTCGCCTGTAGCGTACCATGCTGCTTACAGAGCAGACACGCTACCGTAGATTTCGGCATTCTGGTCAGAATGTGCGATGTGTCCCACCTCCACTGTCCCCAGAAAGATTGTCACAGTCAGTGCTATACCGCTTTGGTTTATTCCTTTCCATTTATGGCTGTTTTAACTTTTTGTGACTCTTCTAAGATACTTTTTTAATGCTTGCAATAAAAACCTATCAAAGGAAAAGTTTTGTTATATGAACATCATGTTATGTGAGTTTGTACCAGCTTATTCTTTTCGGTGACAAGTCTTTTGGTTAGTGAGTAGAAAAAATGGACATCTCAGGCACCAAATTTTACAGCCCTGGAACACCTTCAAATGTCACCCTGAAAGCCATTTCCTGAGGGTAAGGTTTTCAGGATGTCCCAAAAGCTTGAAGGCATAACCCAAATTCAAAAAATAATCACTGTTCGCTGCAGTCAGAGTTCTGTCCCCTGAGGAACAGAAAACAAGGCGGCAGCAGCTGTCATTAGACTCACTCAGCTCTCATGAGATCGTGACTCCAGGGCGAGATAGACCTTCCACCAAACCCACAGCCATCCCAGAACCGCTCGCGATCAGCAGGGTTCTCTGCTGTGAACAGATGACAAATGCATTGCTGCTGCCAACAAACACTAGGGGAGATTTCTCCTGGGATAGGTTAACTCAGAGCCACAGTGAAGTTGTCACCTTGGCCTGCGTGGAGTTCAACCAACTCTACCTACTGTGAGCTTTCTCCAGTGTTGTGGTAGCTAGAGGCATGTTCCTTACTCATCCTGTCACGCATGTTTTGGGCACCAAAAGCCCCACTGCAGTCGTGGGTGTCAATGGCATAGCCTCTGTCATCAGACCAAATGTATGCTGTGACAAGACATTTTTGAGTCTGCTGTTCGCAGGATCACACTGAAAACCTGCTTGTTTTGCTCTGTAAGGTTTGAAACCGACAGCAGGAGCCTTCTTCACGATGATGTTCACCCTGATGATGGTGTCCTACGCGGCCACCTCCATGGGCCTGGCCATTGCAGCGGGACAGAGTGTGGTCACTGTAGCCAACCTGCTCATGACCATGGCCTTTGTTTTTATGATTGTGAGTAGCGCTGTTTCCTTTTCTGTGGAGAAATCCTAGCTGCACACAGTTCAGCTGAACTCCGCAAGAAAATTGCGGGGTCAAGCATGTTGTGCTTGGATTTGTGCCTTGAAACAAGGAGGCCCGGGGCTTTGGGGCTGAGTAAGAGCTGGGGGAAAAGCAGAAACGGGCTGCCTCCAGCAGAGCGCGGGCAGCTCCCGCATCAAGGCAGGCAAGAGCGACTGCGGGTCCTGCCCAAGGGCAGCTTCCAGCCTGGGCATGGGGCTGAAAGCACTCCCGGTCAGGCGTGGTGGCAGGAGGGCCGTGAGGGGCCACGGGTTAAAGCTTGGCAGCAGAAATGCTTCGTTCCCCTCCCTGCTGCTCCCACTGGAAGGGCTCCTTCCTCTGGAATCACCTGCTTCTGAAGGGGCAGAGTCAAGAGCTAGAGAAAAATGTGTTAGCGTCATTTATTTATTTATTCATTTATTGTAATATCTCCTTTCTACTTTATTTTCATTGCCTCTAGATTTTCTCTGGATTGCTGGTAAATGTCACAAGCGTCATGTCCTGGCTTTCCTGGCTCAAGTACTTCAGCATCCCTCGATACGGAATGACAGTAAGTGCTGTGATTTCCTGTGTACTGGTGTTGAAAAGATTTGCTGAAAAGGAACGCCCAATAAAGAAATTCCAAATTTCATGCATTAATGAGCAAAAGATAAGCTGATTAAATACAGCACTCTTGGAAGGTAGTGCAGTGTCTGGAAACAAGAAGGGCTTCGCATCAAGCAGCACCCACTGCTGTTTAGCAGAGCCAATATCTGTAGGAAGAAAGGACCTGGTAGGAGAGAGAGACAGGTAGCTAAGTAACTAAATCCACTGAAACATAATGGCATGAAGGTGATGCGGTGTGAACAAGTGTTATCCCTCAAAAAATATATTTTCTCTTTGCCAGCAAACAAGAACATGCCTCCTATTGTTTGATAAGTTAAGGCGTGGTAATGTTTCACTGAGAAATGGGGGCTTTGATATTCCTGTGCAGAAATACTCTAAGGATGTCCTACAGCAGGCAGCTACTAATTTCTGATGACATTGTTTGTTTTGTTTTAAAAGGCTTTACAAATCAATGAACTGACTGGTCTGAACTTCTGCCCCGTCAGTAACAACACGAGCTCAGTCAGCAGCGATAACTTCCAGCCGTAAGTATTTTGGTACATTAAGATTCCCCACCACTAGACTCAGCCCGCTTGTGGGCGTTCAGTGATAACAGCCATTTGCCTGGCCTCCTACAGCCACCAGCCCGGAGAACAGCTTCTAGGGATCTCCCTAGACGCTTCAAACAGACGGCATTTGTCAATCGGTTGGTGTTTATCCCTAGGCAGTGCACTGGAGATCAGTATCTGCAAAGCCAAGGCATCGACGCCAGCACCTGGGGCCTCTGGCAGAACCACCTGGCCCTCGCCTGCATGACAGTGATATTCCTCGTGATTTCATACCTGAAGCTGCACTTCATGAAGAAGCTTTCTTAAGCCCAGAATTAAAAACGCGACTCACGGTGTCTAGCAGCTTGATAAACCGACTGTGCAACTGAGTTAATTTTAAGAGTTCTCCTTTGTACTTTTATGACTGCAAAAGCTAATGATGTGATGATCTTTGTATAATATTAAATTCTCAGTGTTAACGTACCTTGCTGAAACATCCAGCATGCCTCACTTCTGTGTATTGCTATAAAAAGCAGATAAGCATTCCTTTCTCCAGCAAACCGTTGAGTCCTTCAACATGTTCTGGTTATAAATACATTAAAAAATGAAACTCGTATCTGCTGCCTTAACCTGAGAAAACAAGCGGTAACGCACCAGCACCGCCGGCACAGCCCGCCTGCCGCCACCTGCCCTCAGCTGCAGTAGCGGGTGACCTGTCCTGTGAGGGGTACAGAGGCACCCATTTGCCACCCTAACCTGCTCTCTAGAGACTTCTGCTGCTTACCAGGGGCCTGCATCCAGGATGTAACAGGGAGGCTGCAGATTTTGTCTGTCCCACTGACTGCTAACAGTTGTTGCTGTTTCACCTGGGCACCATTGACACAGCTGTGAGCGATCTGAGGGGTGTCAACAGGGCCTACAAGGCACCGGGAGCAGCAGGGAAGGCCTGGGGAGCACTGGCAGTCTTTTCATCAGTCCTCAGGGAAGGGGGTTGAAAGGGCTGGTGGAACGGAGGAAATTGTTAAAGGGTTAGGGGAGTCGTGCCCTGGGCAGGACCTGAGCTGTTTAAGCCACTTTGAGAAATCTGGTCTGCTAGGGGCTGATGGGGCTTCTCTTTTAGAGGAGGGGAAGAGCATCTGTGGCCACAAGCTTTCCAGTTTTGTCAGGAGGGCTTTAAACTGGAGTCACTGGGGGAAGGGATCCTCAATCCATCCCACTTTGAGGGCAATGGCAGTAAGGGACACCCTGGGCCTGGAGTGGGTTCACGGGCCAGGAAGGGAGCACTCCTGAGGAAAGGCAGGTAGGGGAGAAGGGGAGGGGTCGTTGCTGTATGTGTCACCAGCCAGCTGGAGTCTGTGGAGCTCCACCTGGGGATGGGTGAGGAGCAGACAGAGTGCTTATGGGGCAGGGTTAAAGGGAAGGCAGGGGAAGGGGCCCTCAGGGTGGGGGTCTGCTACAGGCCCCCTGGTCAGGAAGACCGAGTGGATGAGGTCCTCTATGGACAGATAGGAGGACCCCAAGAAAGCTGGTCAGTATTCGAGGACCATCTCCTTCAAGACCAGGAGCAGTGCATCCCAAGAAAGAGGAAGGCGGGCAAGAAAGCCAGGAAGCCTCCGTGGATGAAAAAAGAGCTTCTGGACTTACATGGCTGTAAAAAGAAAGTCTATGGGCAGTGGAAACAAGAACAGTCTAGCTGGGAGGAATACAAAGAAATTGTTTGGGCAGCCAGGGATCAGTTAGGAAAGCTAAAGCCCAGATAAAATTTAATCTAGCCAGGGTACAAGAAGAATTTCTACAGCTATATCAGTGATAAAAGGAAGGCTGGGGAAGACATGGGCCCTCTGCAGAAGAAAACTGGAGACGTGTTCACGATCGATATGCAGAAAGCTGAGGTGCTTAGTGACTTCTTTGCCTCAGTCCTCACAGGCAAGGGTTCTAACCACAGCGCCCATGTTGCAGAAAGCAAAGGCGAGAGCTGGGAGAAAGAAGATCCACCCACTGTAAGTGAAGATCAGGTTTGAGGCCATCTAAACAACCTGAAGGTGCACAAGTTCATGGGACCTGATGGGAACCATTGGTGAGAGACTTCTGCCAAGGGCAGGTATCACGACATGAGGGGTGATGGCTTTAAGATGAAAGAGGGGAGATTTAGACCAGATATTAGCAAGAAACTCTTTACTGTGAGGGTGGTGAGACACTGGCACAGGTTGCCCAGCAAGGCTCTGGATGCCCCCTCCCTGGCAGTGTTCAAGGCCAGGCTGGATGGGCTCTGAGCAACNATGATCTTTAAGGTCCCTTCCAACCCAAACCATTCTATGATTCTATTATTTATTAACTCCCTTAGAAGGAGTTTGGGAACGGATGATAACAGAGGCTGAGTGCCATTCCTGTTTTATCCTTCATTTAGGATGGGAAGGCAAGGGGAAACAACAGTCTTTTCTGCCTCAGTAGTCACAGCCTTTGGTAGCGTGACACTAATTCTGGTGCACCATGGCCCTTCTCACAATGTTTTATAGTACCCCAGATAGATGGGTGAGGTTTCACCTGCTGGGGACTCTAATGACAGTGACAGGCACTGACTACAGCAAATTTAAACCTTTCACCTTGGACTGTGCGCTTATGCTGTTTTTAAAAAAA
>VXAV01000481.1:215490-234499 GCA_013399715.1 Alectura lathami | reverse complement strand
CCCTTTGGGATAGCCAGGCCCCATCTGGTGCCAGCAGACCAAGTGTCGAATAGAGCGCCCCATGGTCAAAAAACCCAAAGTTCCTTCGACAGCACCAGCCTCTCAGCCAGGTGTTGATGAGGTGGGTCTCCCCGTACCTGTCACCGCTCCTCCCTGCCGCCAAAGGGATGGAGCCAAACACCACCTGCACCCCAACTTCCTTGGATGGATAAGAAGAAAATGCATATCTGATAATTTTGCCTTCCACTGAGATAGAATGCTTCACAAAAGAGTAAATTTAGTATTAATATTCATTTACCAAGATTTTCAGCAATGAAAAGGGCTGTATCATTAGCTCTGACTTGTACCGTATCAAAATAAGATGAAACCCAGCAGTAGGGCATATCATATGCAATTTAAGAATGATAAAGCCATGCATTAATCAGTCAGGAATACACAAGTACATCTCTTCTCACGTAGAAGTATAAGCTCTCTGGGCAAAAAAAATGGCCTGATACTTCAGTGGAAGGGCTCCTAAAGCATCTACATTTGCATAATAACAGTGGGAACTTGGGGCCCACCACAGCATACAGATGAACATACTAGAGAAGGTAAATTTCAGATATGATTTCAGACCAACTTAGCAGCACACTAATCTGAACAAAATATTTATTTCAGTGAGCATGAGAGCAACTTACCAAAATGAATGTCTCATGCAGGTCTGCAGATTAGTCTAATTAAAATGAACCATCCAACTTAAAAGTTTGATTTTAAGTACAATTTTCTCATGAAGACAAGCCCACTTTCTTGGAGCGCTGCCCACATTTATCACACTTGGACATTTTGTTCAGAGCAGACATAACATTTTTGAAAACGTACAGCATGTAGGATAAAGCCACAGCAGTTTGTCATGGGTGGGCTGATCCTCGCCCACGTGAGTTAGACAGGTTTTGGAGGACTTGTGAGAACAGCAGAGAGCTTCGCTCGTGATTAATAAGCACGCAGCATTGTTTGATCTCCCAGGAAACGATCCAGTTTGATTTGGGCATGCTGTGATGAAATGTCAGTTGTACCAGCCCCGTCCTTTGTTCCTCTATCTTCTATCAGATGTTTAGGAGCCACCATCATTTCTTCTGGTTATATGTGATTATCATTGCATTCTTTCTCACTGCACCACCCAGACCTTCAAGGTAAGCAGCAGTTCTGATACCT
This sequence comes from Alectura lathami, assembly GCA_013399715.1. Lineage (NCBI taxonomy): Eukaryota > Metazoa > Chordata > Aves > Galliformes > Megapodiidae > Alectura > Alectura lathami. Next base: position 233,308 of record VXAV01000481.1, on the reverse strand, counting down.
CAGAAAAAAAAAAAAAAAAATTCCTGCGATTACTGAGCTACAGTCTTTGTTTCCGCCTCTAACCATCATCTTGCCTAGGTGTCTGCAGTCAGCAGTTAGGGATCTAGCTCAGAGTATGGTAGGGAACACAGTGTTAAGCAGCCTACCAATATTAGTGGCTGGCGGCTCATCATCGTACTCCACATCCATGACAAAAAACCACAAGCCTGTTTTACAGACCGCAGGAAAGAGAAGGAGCAGCCTCTTTCCCAGCATCACTTCAGTTAGGTCGCCTGGTCAAGCCATGCTGAATGCCAGCGATGTCCTCTGCTCCTGAGTCGGGGCTCACAGCAGATTTAAGAAATGGGTAAACACCTGTTCCAGTCAAGCAGTAGTAAATGAACAAACTCTGCTAGGCATGAAAAGCAGGGAAATACACCTCACCTGCGTTTACCTTTGATCACCAAACCTGCACTGAGCAGTAATTTAACATGAAGATATGTTAAAACATTCAGTAGAAAATCCAGTACTAGAATTCAAGAACAAATTTAGAAGTATTTTGAGCTTTTAAACTGTAAACCTCTTGCTTGAAAGGTCTCTTTTTGCATGGCTAAGGGTGCCCAGATAAAGTGACTCAAAGGTACAGAGTGACAATTAGACAGAACAACATACTGCCTCCATGCACTTCATCTGCCACCCCATCCTGCTCCTGTATTTGGCACTCCTTGATACTGCTAGTAATACAACTGGGTTTTTATCTCATAAGCCCATTAAAATGCTGCTTTAATACAGAAAAATCCTTTCTACACTTTTTTAATGCATTTTATTTTAGCTCCACCCACAAGCTACAAAAAAATACAGTTTGTGTCCTGAATTTAAATACAGCAATTGCCTTCAGTGTTTAAAACATACTAATTACCAGTAACAGACAGAAATGGGATTTCTTAATTTAATCACTGGATTAAATCATTAATCACATCTATGTCTGATCTATTATACAATGCAGAAATAACAATAGCTATTCTCCCTCAGGATCTATCATTTCAACTAATTGGACAAAAAATGTTTTTCCAAACACTGTAATAATATTTTATGTATGCACTTTTCTTTTATCTCTCTTTATGTTTATGAAATAGAGATCAAATCACTATACAAAAGTATGTATTAAGTACTTATGCTCTAAAATGCTGAAAAATCAGAGGATAGTAAAGAATATAAAAATAAGTTTAAGAGAAAACATTTTTAAAAAAATATATCTTGCCATTTACCCTTCTCTAATACAAGTTTTGAATCATGTTAGTTTAAAACTACATAGTATTGGTCAAACAGGTCTCTGTAAAGAATACAGTTGCGGTCTATGTGTCAGCATTTAGGGAGAACTGGAACTTTGCTGCAGGATTCATGTTTTCTTTTCCTTTTGGAGGTCATTTTTCATAATGGGTATCACAGATCTTAAAAAGGGCAGACATTTGTCTGTCCTTTCCATGTTATATCTCCACAAGAGTGAAATCCAAGTGTTCTCATCAATGTGGTCCTTCACAGGCATCCTCCGTATTTCATGAAGATGCTGGAAATCAGTTGGCCAACTAAAGGCCAATTTAGCAGAGCACTGGAATGCAGCGTGACTTTATTCATCGTCTACCATCACTTCTGAGGGAGTTTGCTGCCTCCCATAGAATCACAGCCACAATGAACAACCCTCACTGTAGACTATAATCAGTCATGGTAAGGTGCACTCAACATTGTGCAAAAGCCTGGATGGTTCACTTCGGGAGAAAAGTCAATCCTAGCACCTGTATAGCTCTCCCCAGGATTCCTGGAGGATCATTCAATAGCCTCAGCAGTGTTGCATTCATGAAGTTCCCCTGTACTTCTTGCCAGACATCTCATCAGCTCCCCTCCTGGTGACCACAGCTCACTCCTCATCTTTCCTGGGCAATAAATGCTTGGATTCACCAGAGGAAAAGGGTTTCCCTTTGTATCACTCAGGAAATCTAAAAGCACAGGAGGATATACTGGCTTTCCCTTTCACTACAGCTAGTATCAGATACACAATGCAGACCCAGCTTTCTTTCATGTACCTTTTTTTTCCTCTCCTTCAAAACATAATAAGCTCTAGTGCCTTCCATTAAACACTGGAGAAGTAAATCTTTGCCCACTGGTAAAAAGCAAGATTATTATTTGACTGTTTCGAGACTCATCAGTTCTCATTCTCTGGTTCCCATGGAAACTAACCCCAGTGAAGTTTGAGAGGGGCTATGTGTGCAGCAGAAATGCCGATAATAATGGAGAGAATTAAGTTTCTGCAGGGGGAAATCTTAAGTCATTTTGAAAATTTGTCCAGACCTTGGATGGCAAATCATTCAGCTAGTTTCATTTTTGCCATACAAAAGAAGTAGAAATGAGTATTTAGCCATGATGATTTTTAGTTCAGAAGATTTTTAGGAAAAAATAGGTATTAGAATAAGGAACTGTATTTTCTCTGAACAGAGACCAATATAATTAGTGTAAAAAAAAGAGCATACTATTAGGCTGACATTAGTCCATTAACAAACAATGTTTTAGAAGGGTAGGGGATACATTTGAAAATGCAGAGGAAAAAACCTGTTCACTCAAATACAAAATGTTGTAAAAGGTGTGAGAGCTCTATTAAATTCTAGTCCTTGATGAATGAAAAGCAGTAGGTTCAATAATGACAGTGCTTCATAAAAAATCCTATGCTTAAAATTAAATCTAATTATCTTTTGTAGAAAGAAGTTATACAGATTTAAAGCAAGCTGGATGATTGAAAGAAGTTGTTATAATGATGAGCAATATTACAGAGACCTGACTATCAGGTAAAGTATTACAGAAATTATTATTAGTAACCACTTTTTTTTTTTTTTTTTTTTCCCCAACAGATTTGGAGATAGGTTGAAGAGCTTGGGCACTCACATGGAGCCCTACCCAGACAGGAGTTAAAGGAAGCCAGATCAGGCTACATTCAACAGAGACCTTACACACCTACGTAACTGTATAGCAATTCCTAAGCTATAAACCAGTCAGCTGCAAGTGCTTATTCCAAGGGACATCTCCCATTTAAACGTGAACATTTTCTAAACGTTCTGCTTCTGTGCAAGCACAAAATGAAGCATCTTGGCAGCTGTGTCACTTGCCTATTCTAACTGAAGACAACGGTCACCCAAGGAACATACTACTTGCACTGAGAACACAGCAAAACTACAGCAGGAGCCCCGAGTACTGCACAAAACGAAGAGGGGAACATTCTCTTTTAAGAAATAGGCAGAGAGAAAGAAATTGTTGCACGTGTTTCTTTTCACACAGCATCCTGCTAGTTGGTACGCTCTTTGGAAAAACTGGAGACACGTGGGTTAAAGGTTTTTCAGCAAGAGGAGGTTCATATCCTGCCTCAAAAACATGCTTGCATACCAGGTTGGAAGGTAGACTGAGCAGAAGATATGAAAGAGAAGGGTATGTTTACCCCTGAGCAGTCAGGGCCATCACCTCCACAATACAGATATAGATTGCACCCCTAGGCCTAGGCTTGAGTTGAGCTTAAAATGCACCAAGTCTGGAAGCTGGGAGTGGAGTCCAGAAGTCACCCAACCCTGCCGGGAAAGCCAGGCCAGGAGCCACCCGCCCCGGGCCCAAGGCCTCCTGCATTCCTCCCAGACAACTCACTCCCTGTGTACTCACATCCCCCCACAGCACCTCTCCCTCCCCGCTCCGGCCTCCTGGGGCAGCCGCTCAGCAGGCATCTCCACAGGGCCTGCCAGACGCAGCCTCAACCCTAATGAGGTTAATGGTTCTCAGGTTAATGCTCAAACTACTGAATCCTGCATAAGCAGCGTGAGGATGAGGGAAACCACCACAGTTTTTCTTTTTTTTTAAAAGGCACAGAAGGATAAAAGCACGAACCAGAGCTCAGAGAACAAGCGTTGCATGCAGCAGCAGGAGAGGCGGCGTGCCAATGGAAGGAGGTGCCCACACAAAGCTAAATGCCAAAGCTGAAGGAGGCAGGGTTGCAGAGACATCCCCATCGCATTAATTGGCTCAGAGGGGCTTTCTGCTGAGAACGCCGACTCTGGCGGGTCACCCTTCCCCATATGCAACATATGTCACCCCAGCTGTTCAACAGAGGTAATTAGGATGCCAGCCCCCTGAAAGTTATACACAGTAGCCCATTTCCCATCTCTTTACTCTATTTCAGCTAGCTTTCAGTCCCTACAGAGTTACGTTTTCCATTTGTTAAAAGCAGACAGACAATAAGCTCTGTATTCCACAGAGGTGACAAGGATAAATGTACTGAAGGTTGAGATTCTCGGACACTCCAGTAATGAGGGTTGTGGCACAGGACAGACCGGACAGAGAGAAGATAGAGACCTGAGACAGCAAATATATCTAAGGAGAAGAGAGCAATACAGAAAGATACCGAATGACGAGAACATAGCGCTGGTTTAAAAAGACTGGGCCAACAATATTATTGGAGGAAAATAACCCTAGAGGCTACACTGAAATCACAAGCCTTCTGCACAAAAGCAAAAAGCAGCAGAACCACCCTCGAAATTCTCTCCTAGTTCTGCTGCCCACATGAAGAAAAGACAGAGCAGCCTAGGCCAGTGCTTATCTCCCCACAGCGCTGCAGCTCAAGTAAAGAAGGGAAAATCATAAGGAACTGACATAACCAAAATTAGATACAAATTTTTATCCTTGGATTGCAGAGGGGAAGAAGCAGATGAACGATTACAGAAGTGAAAAGCTTTGGCTTAAAACAGAGTCGGGCTCAGATTTTGACCCTGTTGCTAGAGCTGCCTGGAGAAAGACATTTCTGCTTCACAAAAGCTGAGATTTCAAAATCTGGCTTTAAGCCAAACCAAGATGGAATTTCAAAGCTTGTAGTCTGCAAATACGACTTTTGGAAGACAAGCAAGATGCTTCATTTTCTGTCAAATAAAGATCCTTTAATAAAAAAGCAGCATTTGTTATAAAAACATAGAATTTAGACTTTAACATCAGAATTTTCTATTTTTGCAAATGTGATTTCAGTCAAAACTATAATTTGACAAAACACTCCAAAATAACTGCATTTTTTGATGAAATGGTCTGTGAAGCTTCTGTCCGTATCTACTGACAAATAAAACATATGAACGAAAACAACAGTAACAAAGTAGTAATTGGACACAGGGATCAAATCCGAAGACAAGTCATAACCAGGAAAAAGGATGGATTTTTGAAAACACGAGAATGAATATAATATGAAGAGGCTGTGTGTGTTATCATGTCTCAGTTGAAAGAGTATATGAATCCAGAGCTATACAGGGTTTCAAAATGGCAGTAACTGCCTTTTTAAGAACACTGATATGGACAAGTCTGCATATAAAGTAAAGATATAAATAATATAAATAATTCAGTAAAAGATAATAGCAAAATGTATTACAGTTTGCATGAAAACTGTCTCTGCTTGATCACTGCACCACAGAAGCAGACCTCGGCATCCCTTTGTATTTACATCATTTTAGCACAGATTGACAGCAGAGCCTCACTGCTGTAAATAACAGAAGTCACAAACTGAAGCCCAGAGACAGTAGATCTCTAAGGTTTCCTATCCTCTCCCTCCCTCAGGCACACAAATACATTTGGGAAGTTGCCCAATTTTTAACTGAGTCACAAACTCAGTTTTATATGTAGAAAAATATGGAAAATAGGATAGAGGGATAAAAATAAGACCAGTCTGGGAGAACCCAGAAGTTTCTGACATTCTAACTGTGAATGTTAAGAGCTGCAGAGCTGTTCAGCAGAGGGCCTGCTTTGGAAGCCTAAGGTTGCCATCTTTTGGCATTGCGTGTGTAGTGTGTAGCTCCCACACTGTGCCATTTCATGAGGTCAGGAAACAGCAGTAGCTTAGTGAAAGAAATTTTTTATCAGGCAAATTGCATACACTGAAAAAAATAGGTTTTGTTTCAAAGTATTTTAATCAGTAGGAGCATCAGACTTCAGATGAAATTTGCACGCTTCTATTGTAGACAGTACTTACACCACCTGCTATGCTCACAATATCTACAGCTCAGTGCAAAGGGTCTCAAATCAGCCAGGGCCTTACATGTAAATGCCGCATCTGCTTTTTGAAGGGAGCATATAGAAAGGGTTTCCATTTTAACCTCCACCCAGTCCCTTCCCGTGCTCCTTTAAATTCTCCTCTTCCTCACCTTGGAAGCAAGCTGGCCCAGTGCTTACTCAGGAGTCTTCCAAACTCCTTCCTGCCACGGAATGCCTGCTGCCACCCTTACTCACTCCCATGCCCATCCCACCCTGCACTCCAGCCTCTCCCAGCTGTGCAACTTCCAGCACTCTCAGAGAAGTTGCCACCTTTGTTGTCCCTCATCCTGAGTGCAGGAGACAGAAAAACAGGCAGACTGCTTTCCTCTCCTGGAACCAACATGTCCTCTTTCCAGTTCAGGAACCACCAGCTGTCAAATTAACTCAGCTACTTTCCAGAAACATGGCATTCAGTTCTGCTCATCAACTTCAGCAGGCAGGAGTTGCACCTGGGACTAATTAAATTTTCATTTAAAGATACTACACAGAAGCCATATACACCACCCTAGTGATGAAATTAACATCTGTATGGATATGTCTGACACAGCTCACGACTGAGAAAATTGGAGTAAGAATGACTGGGGGATAATACCATCCTAAATTTGCTATGTTGATACTTCAGTTCAGTTCTCTGGTTTCTGTCAGGCCAAACTCTGTAAGATGTGGCAAGGAAGGCCAACATCCTCCTCAAGTTCAAGAGAGGTGATCTTTCCTCTCTACTCAGCACTGGTGAGAAACACCTGGAGTGCTGGGCCCAGTGCTGGGCTCCACAGTTAAATCTAGCATGGACAAACTGCAGCAGTTCCAGGGAAGATCAACATATTTGATTATCTGTCATATGAGGAGAGGCTGAGATTGCTGGAGAAGAGAAGGCTTAGGAGGAGCTTATCAACATCTATAAAAGGTGTGAAGAAGACGGAGCCAGGCTCTCTTCAGTGGGGCCCTGTAACAGGACAAGAGTCAACAGGTACAAACTGAAACACAAGAAATTCCACTTAAATGTAAGAAGACTCTTTATGACTGTGAGGGTGGCTAAACACTGGTGCAGGCTGGCCACAGAGGCTGTAGTCCCCACCCTTTCAGGTACTCGAAGCCCAACCAGTCATGGCCTGAGCAACCTATTCTGGGTGACCTTGCTCTGAATCAAGGTCTCAAATTCCCAACAGTTCACAGTGGCCACATTTTTACTCTCCAAGCATACGCCTCTATGCTTCTCTCCCCTCAGAAGCACTCCTCTGAAATATTCTCAAAGTTACAATCCAAACTTTCAATTCACTCTGTAAAGCTCTTCTGCTATGATGCCTGCAAAATTTGATGATGACTATTGTGTTGTTGATGGGTTGCAACTACTACTGACCAAGGCATTCTCACTGTTCCTTTTAACCCTTCTGCGTTTCTGCATTCTTTGGTCATCTTGTTTTATATTTAGGGTGTAAACCCTTGGAGTTATGACTGGCTTTTTGTTCTGTGTTTATACAGCCTCAAGCACCTTACACATTCCTAGAGTGCCTAGATACTATGGTAACGGCAACCAGTAGTAAAACTGATCTGCTGATGTGAATTTGAGAAAGTACGTTATCTATCACTTTTATTTTTAAATAGATGCTCAAGAAGGTTTTCATCAGGGAAGATATTCATTTCACTTAAGTGTAGCCATCTAGCTGCCAGAGACCTCATGGAAAGAGAGATAAGCATCATTAGCAATGTATTCATCTCACTTATCTCAAGAGACTTCTCAGCCTCGCATGAACTGCCATGTTCTTTTCATTTATTAGAAAAGGAAGCCAGACACCTGACATTTAGCTGGTTGATACTAAGCAAAAAGACAACCTTTTGACTACATATGGACCTAAATACTTATGAGTAAGCACCTAGCTTTGAAAATTTTTATTTAGATGGCCTGGGCAAAATTCCATAGGATTTTTCTTTTTCTCCATAGAATAGCAGGAAGAAATATAAAATCTCCTACGATAACCAATCATTCATGGGATTCAGTTGTAAGATCATAGTTTATTACTTGCAGTCTGTCTTCGTAGAAGCTGAGAGGAAATTTCTGTATGCATCCACTTCTCACTGTGCACTGAACCTGTTTTAATAAACAAGTGTTCTTCTCGCAACAAAAAGCGGCTCTCAAATACAAAAACCCACTCAACTGAGCTCTTCATGTTTCAGTTAAACATGCTTAAGATATGGCTTATGTTTTCCTAAAAGATATTCAAAGTTTGTGAGAATGTAACTGCATCATAGACAAAGGTTAGACCTCTTCATTATTTTTTGAATGGGTGGAGAAGGAGGGGTAAAAGGACAGGTAGGATTTAGATTTGGCTATAGCAGCTTTATCTCATACCTAAGCATGATTTTACTCACTAGTCTTAGTGATTCTAAGCTGTACTTAGTTAAAAAAGAATACAATTCCTTTTAAAAAAATGTAGAGTAACAAACAAACAAGCAGGCCTTCAAACAGAAATACCAGTTCAAGATTTAGTATCATTTTAAAATCAAGGACAGCTTTGCTGGTAAGATTATTCTAAAGAATCTCATTTTGAAACTTACTTTCTTCTTCTTTTTCTTGATATGATTTCATAAAGCCAAAGTTTGGCTAACTTGTTTTAAGACAGTTCAATTTTCTGACATTTAAAAGGAGGTAGTGATATGAAGTCTGTTTCTGGCAAAAATGCTAAATATTCTCATGCATAGTAGCTAGCTGAACTCAAAGTAGGCAACTGAAGTAAAGCTGAATATACTTTCCTCATTTTTGTTTCTTTAGTAACTATAAAAGTCTGCATGGAATCTTTCAGTGAGAGAATCCACTGTAGTCTGTGCATGCTCCCATGTCAATATTTGATGATGTAAGACAAAGCTCGGCCCTACTGTGACAGTCACGCTATCAACACCTAAAGTCAGGTGTTCATTAACTGAATAGCAAGTTGATCATGTAAGTGGTCTCTTACTGCAGGCTTGGATCTTTTCTTGTCACACGCAAATTTGTTAGACTTCCTGCTTCCAGAAGGACTGTGCACTTGGCCCATGCAGGCTAAATGCTTCTGTTAAGCTATTATTAGAAGTTCTTTCTTCCTATCTCCAAGGTATAAACAAGAGACAAAGGCACAGAAATGCCAGCTACCAGCCATAATTTGCTATGTCACACCTACTTAAATACCAGGATCTCTAGTCTGGTAATTTCAATGGGAATATTCAGCTCTGCTCAACAAAAAAAACTTACCACCCAAGTATGTTTATAATCTCACAGCAGTAGTCCCCATTCAAAAGCACCTTTCTTGCTTTTACAGCTCCAACATCCTCCTGTTTGCCAGAACAACACATCTGTCATTTTGTAGTCATTCTTCTTACCCACCACTCTCAATAGTTTGCCAGGTCCTGATGATTCCTCCTTTACAACAACATGTCCTTGAAAAACTGCAAGTCCCTCCTCTCACTCTCTGTGGCTGAAACCTTTGTCTGAGCTCTGATCGTCTTTCTTCTGAAGTTCCTAAGCTACTGCCACCTCCTCTGTTGCTTTTTTCTAATTCCTGCTTAGTACACCCACAGTTGCTATAAACCTCTTCCATAAAAAACAATCCATCTAACAAACCATGAATCACCTCACCAGCTTCCTCCATCCTGGCAACCAAACATTTCCACTTCTGTTTATCCCCTTCTTTTGATATGTCTGATTGCTCTTTCAGTCCTATACCCAACTGTACTGGCAGTTCCAACCTGACATTGGTATTACTTCCTGTGATGCAGTCAGTCACTCTCCACCTTCTGCAGCAAACTTCCAGTCTCCCTCCAAAAACACATTGCTACCGTGCATATTGCTATTCCACATACATCCTTCTAGGAATAATTTTACCCAAGAAAAGTAGGTTTTGAACATTTCTGAGCCAAACAACAAGAACTTCAGCACACAGCCTTCTGTGTGACAGGCTCACATTAGAACTTCACAGAGAATTAAACACTGTAATTTCTAGCTTAATGCAGCTGATCTACTGCATAAAGGTCCTCCTACACAGTAAGCTCTTTCGTGCAGAGATCTTATCTTTGTTCTGACACTTTGCTGAGAACACGTATGTCTTTAGTTCATGCAATATTAGACATTTATTCCTTCTAAAAGCCAACTAACTCCCTGCCTATCCATTCCTTCCAAAAATATCAACTATCCTCTCTCTCTTCCCCCCAAAAGCTAAGCAAACCTCTAATGACTAAATTACTTGAATTGTTAACCTGCCTGATGGCAACAATTTTACAGCTCAGAGGCTGTTACATACTTATGCACATGGAACTATACAGAACAATACTCTTATGTGGCAAACACTCAAATTTCTTTTTGGGATAGACAATTTGAAATGGTCTAGCATTCATAAAATTGGGTATTTGGAAGTAAATAAAGCCTTATCGTCTCGTGTCCTAATTTAGCTTAGTTTTTAAGCTTTTAAAACAATACTAAAAAAAACAGCTCCTGTTTCTCTCCTCTGCCTTTCAGAGAGACATCCTGAGTCAAGTTCCACGATCTATTAACTGCGAAGGCTCCAACACTACAGGTACATTCGTGTCAGTAACGCTGACCCAGAAGGCAGCTGAGGCTGGCCATCGCGGTCCAGCTCAGACCCTGCACTGAGGTTCCTGTTACTCAGACTCCAGTTGTGTTGCCTGCCCTACGCTGGGTATTTAACCAATAACTCAGAAGCAAGACCTAAACTCAGAAACACTATAAGAATTCATCACATTCTAGAATGTAGCTAGAATAGATTAAGCTTCATTGCACTGTGTTGACCTCCCTCCAGCGGACAGCATTACCATACCACAAATCAGAGAAGCACACAGCAAAAGCAAAGACATTCCTTTAAAATGAAAGCAGTCTAGTGGCAAGAAACAGCATGAGAGTTTGCACACAGAAAAGCTGAGGGGTCTAAATATTGTTCTGCAGTTTTTGCAAATGTGTACACAAAAGAGGAAGGCATTTATTCAGGAACATGTCAAAGAATGCAGACTGAAGAAGTATAGGACACTGTCTTGCACAGTTAAAAGAAGAAACAGATGGACAGAAACCCATACATACAAATTGGAATATTATTTTAAACCTTTCTGATTTTAAATTTGATGCACACATTAAGATTTAAATTTAAATATTTGAAAAGAAGAAACAGAGATTTAAAAGTAAAAAATTTAACCAGATTGGAGAGGAAAAGGAAGATAAGTATGTGACAAACAAAGACTTAAATTTCCAAAGCAATTCACAATTGCTGTGGGAAATTGAGGTCTTACTCTACAGTGAAAACTTGCTAAACATTAAGAATGTCAACTGAAACAAAGTAAGATTAAATTAAGAAGCTTTGTATCTATGGTCTGCGCTTAGTATAAAACGTTTTGTATGTGCAAATGGCACAGATCCCGATTTTTATGGTGCAGAACATTTCCAAACAATGAAATTCAACCTCATTTAAAATCCACATTTGCAAGCAGTACAAAAACTAAGGAAATGACAGACCACAATTTGACTTTAAAATCTGTAATAATGCTGTGCTTATGATCAAGCTCTTGCAAATGACTTTGAATCAAAGGGCAGCAAGAATCTACTAGAAAACAATACGAAAATGTTTAAATGAATTCCTATCAAAACCTGAGGAATATATTAGATAGATATAATAGATATATATAGCTCTACAGATGGATCTTCTTTGCCACTACTATATTGCAACACTCCTGAAACCTGGACAGTAAGGTACTAATGATGTTTAGCAGACAGATACTATTAACCTGATCATGTTGCAGGAATTTATAACACTCTGTTTTTTGCATTAAAATCCAGAAAGACAATGTGTATTATGATATGAGTTCACATGATCCACACCTTGTGCATGTGCATGGAGGCAAAAAGCCCTAATGCATTAACTGTTTGGGCCCTCGTATTTGAAATGATCTAATTTGCTAGGTGCTCAACTCTCAATTTCTACTTAAGTCAATGACGATTGTAAAGGACAAGACCTGTGCAGGCCGTTCCTTCCCAAATTCACTTCCAGTTCCTTTGATCACGTGCCTTCACCTGCCTGGCCCTGCACCTCTCCAGCTGAAACCCTGGATTCCAGCAATACTTCAGTTTGCATTTTCCCCCCTCATCAACTACGATACTTTGCACGCTGATGTTTGGCACCTGCAAGATATTTACTTTGCTAGTCAGACAACACCACAACACAGCAATACAAGAGAGTCACCTGAACAAATCTTGTCTATATGTGGCATTTCTGCTGAAAAGTAAACACATCTGTCGCCCTTGGTACTTATTCTCTGGGGACCAAATTTCAATGTCTGCTGCTGTCAGTCAATATACATGTCATGAAGACGCATCTGTACCAGACACAAAACTAGCCTAAGATCCTGCATTTGAACTCCACGCTACTCAAGGCTAGTTCAGATATGTTTAGATAAGGCACGCCTTTGGATCTCAGTTTAGACAGAACCACATTCAGCAATCCTGGAACTACCGCTGCATTCCACTCTTCCAACCTCCACACTGTCACTGCTGCAAACCTGATTATTGCCCGCTGATATGCTCTTTGTTTAGTCTTTCTTAACTGCTTCCCTTAAACTGCCACTTTTGATCTGGCTCTGTCCAAGTAAGGTAATACCTCACACAAAAACACTGGAACGCACATGATTGCTATTTAAAAGAAAATATACAAGTATTTCATTGTTTCTCCAAGCAAAGCTTGCTCTGGAACAGAAAGAAAACTTGTTCTTTGTTCAGTGAAGAACTTGGCCTTTCTTCCTATCATCACTTTCAAATTTCATGCCTTCAGGCTGCAAACATTCCATTTTTCATCAAACCATTTTCTCAAACCTGCACATAACATTCACATCTGTCACAAGCTTTTTCTCTGCTCCTTTGAGGTGTTTCTGCACCTCCCACACTCCTGGCAAGAACCGACTCCAGGTACGAATCCAACACACTATTCATCATCTAGGATGTATGATTAAATTTCTTTCTTCAAAGTTGTTGCCCTAAGCTCTGGGTGTTGACTCTCCTTCATACGAGGAACTACACCTTGTTCAGAGTTGCCCAGGTTTCCATGTCTTTGGGTTGAGAATTCATAATGAAGCTGGATCTGTATGTTGCACGCTCCAGCCAACACAACACTAAGATTCAAGGTTTGGCACCTGCAAAGAGTTCCTGCTAGGTGTGCTCCACCCCCCAATTTGTTGACAGACTCTATCTCCACATGCAAACTACTTCTCCAAAGAAGCAGTGATTTACTGCATTGAAGAGAACAAAGGATTTAAGCTCACAGGCATACACTTAACATCTGACAATGCACATGAAGCTCTTAAAAAGAATATGAAACATCAAATCTAGATCATCTTTCACAGGTGCTAAGTTACAGCTGCTACACATTTTGGTTCTGCCAACCCTCTCCATTACATTTTGTAATAGATTACTTGGTGAATTTGACAATTTGGACATAAATGCACAGAAAAATCAGAAAAATCTTATTGCCAGAGCCAGAGATGAGGATCTACTCACTCACCTGCTTGCATTTGCCACTGTGCTCACCAAAGTCATTGTTTCTCTGATAATTCCTTCTGAGCTAGCTCTGTGCATCCAGGGAGTGTATCATCATGCCGCTGCACTCCAGGGCCTGTGCTCTGCTGAAACAAACACACACGCACACATAAGAGTTAATTCAAAGGATAAATTTTCCGTTATTCCCACAAGCAGAACCTCTGAAGTACAGAAGACCCTTAGTTAAATTACCCACAAAGGCTGCATAGCTTTAGGCAGCCACATATTAACAAAGTCAGAAGTTCTCATTTTTCAGCCATTTGCTCTGATAATTGTATTTCACATATGCTTTTGAAGAGACACCCACTCTTACCTTCACAGGTGTGGGAGGTTTGCCTTGATGAGAAATGCAAAAAAGGCTGAAACAAGAAATCTTTGTAGGTAACTTAGGACTTGATGAACAATGAAGAACCACTTCAGAATTTTTAACTAATTTAGTCATCACAATGAATTATCTTTGCAGAACTTAAAAGAAATTGAGCCAAATTTAAGAACTGGAGATTTAGGAATAGCTCAGCTCACAGAAAGAGGAGGAAAATGTTGAGGCACTCAATGCTGGACTAAGCAGCCACTTATTCTGAGTACTACAGACCCTTTAAGAAATTCATATAATGGTCCTTCCTCCCGTGATACATCAACCTATGTATTTAGTATTTATTTTCTGTTGTGTTCTAACATGCATAGCCTTTCCCAACACATAGCAAGGAGAGAAAAACTAAACTTACTGTCTGTATAGCTGTTTTTTACGCTCTCTTTCTCAAAGGAAAAATTACAGGACAGAAATCAGAGTCCACAGCTTTTTCTTTTAAGCTAAGGTGTGAGACATCAGTGAGCACCCAGTCACAATTAGGTTTGAAACGGAAGCCTTTCCTAAGTGAAAAGAACATCTCACTGCCATTTCACACTCCCTGCTGTCCTGTGGCAGAGGGAGGGGTGGACAAACACAGGCCACCTGGGCTTGTAATGAGCCAGAGTTCTCCTATGCTGCTGGCAGGAACCAGTATTTCAGGTGGAGCAGACTGTCTGAAAAACCACAAGAAGTATTCAGACACATGCAAGTGCAACTTCAGTAAAAAAGTCGAAGTCACTAACATGCAAGGCTGCGGGCTATACAAGTGCTGGGTCAGCAAACTCAAAGTGGCCTGTGGGCTGTTTTAACTTGGAGAGTGTTTCTCACTTCTTCCAAGTCCTTTTTTTTTTTTTTTTCATTATTCTTGTTTACCACTTCCATATTTGGGCATATGCAGCCTTCTTTCTCCGAACACATGGTATTTTCCAAGATAGATGCCAAATTCTAGTGAAAACTACTACATTACATAATTCAGTCTTTTGTGCTCCTCTTACCCATTTAAAATTCCAGGAAAAATATAAAATTCATGGGCTAAATCAGCTAAAAACAGAGCTCAAAAATCTATCTCTGCTCAACTTTGGATGATAATTTTGAATGATGTGCTTTGGTTTACTAAGATTCTGTTGGGTGCATTTCACAAAATATTAAAACTCTTAAAAGGCTAATTTTTGAAGTTTTTTTTTGTTGTTGTTGCAAATTCTCTCTGGTAGCATTGCTGCACACAAAATGTAATTAAACTTTGCCTAAAAATTAGCACTTTACTGCAGTCATAAATTACCTTTTAATATGCCAAAAGACTTCCAGTCAACACTAGAAAGACAGAAGTACGAAAGAAGTAAGAGTCCTTGGAAAGTACTGCAAGGCGTTGTTACAAACTCCTCAGAAATGGCAGATAGAAACAAGAATTGTAGTTACTCTTTCTTGCCATACATAATACCTAGTATCCTAGTTGCTATACTTAATAAAAGCTATACACAGATGCAAAAATATTTTTGCTACAAGACATTAAAAAAAATAAATAAAAAGGAAAAATAGACTATACATTTTTCTCTTAGGTGGGCGGATCTTCAGCAGCACTGAGCACTCGCAACTGTTCAGTATCTATAATAAAGATCAAGCTTCAAGCACCCAAAAAAAAAATCTCAAAAGAGGCAAATGGATTAGGTTGTATTCTTTCTGCATGAAGTTGACTATCAGCTGTTTCTTAAGAAACAAATAAACCTCTGAACCAAATCTGCAGAATGCCTGGGGAAACAGTAATTGTAACTACTGCATCCATTAAAAAAATGAGGCCTTTATATTCTGGAATTAAAAAGATTCAGCTAAAAAGTATTGCAGAAAGTCCTAGAAGCCAGCTCTTCTACTCGCCAAAAGGAATGCACTATGTATGGAAGATGAAGCAATTTCTATAAAAACAACTCATCACTGCATCCCTTTCCATTCACTTCTGTAACAGCCCATCTTTTAAACTAGGGTACAAGGAGAAAGAAATACTTCTGGTGGGAGTATTTCTCACCAATATCAAGCCACTGGTGGCTTATGCAAACAAGCTGTTTGGACTGTATTACTTCTTGTTATGAATGTAAGGACAGAATTCTTAAAATGTGCACAGCATTTCCCAAAGTTTCTCGGGAAACTTTCTCAGGAAGCTTTGCAGGACGAGGTCAGCGCCGTTCAGTTAGGAATGCCAGCCTCCAGATGTGACACACAGAAATGACCCAAACATGCATCCATCCACACCCAAGGGCTGCAGTGAAGGAAGCAATGGGACAACGCAGCAATGGCTGCACTTCCTTACAGATCGATGGCATGTCACCAGTTCTTCTCAGGCACTGTACCCCACGCACACATCGCAGATAAATGCAGTCTTCGTTCGGTGCACACTGGCAGAGCAATGAACACTGCACTGCTGCTACTGCATTAAAAACCTTGATGCTGACAGTTTTACAGCGTCTACAGGAGTAACACTTCAACATGATACGACTTGGAAGGAAAATGATAACTAGTAAGCTGATGACAGTACACGTGTTTACAAAAATCAGACCTTTCACTAGCATCAAAATTATTGTTAGATGAGCTAGCTATCTGATATGTTATGGCACAGCTGCACCTGTATGGCTTTGTACACTTCCATAGGGAAATGAATCCAAAAAAACACATTAACAGGGGAGTGAACGTAGACCTAATCAAAACTGTAAAGTGCCATGAAACAGAGGAGTGCTTCTAGACAGAGGCAAATGAAAGAGTGCAATTCTGGTACATACATATCTGTGTAGTCAAATAAAAAATGTGAGTATATTCTGAAAGAAAGTCTCTGTGGAAAAACCACAAACAAACAACAACAAAAAAACCTTTATCTCGAACGATTTGCTAGAACACCTGAGCATTTTGCACCTTTGTGTCAGGCAGAATTTGTATACTGAAAAGCCTCTCACTATGTAAGGTTCCCCTTCATGAGAACTATTATAGGAAACTTAGAGGTGTAACAGGACTAAAGCCAGACAGGGTAAAGTCTTCTACGCTTGTCTTTTATTCCCCTGCTTCTTCAGTGCTCATCAGGATCAACATATTTTGAGTAAGCCAGATTTTATCTCTCCTTCCCAAGCCTCAAAAGTATATTGTTGTTATTGCACACTGCAGTTCCTTGAGAAATCAAAATTCTCTATGCACAACAAAGGAAGGAATGTCATTTGCATCGATAACGGAAGACTAACCATCTTGTCCCTGTTTAATTTAAAAGGGCTCTGGTGCAAACCTATCCAGCAAAACGTTTACAAAGCATTAGGTATGTCAAAAAATCTACCCTCCTGAGTCTAATTGCCCTAAGGTACTGGAAGTTTAAATAGCAAGTTATTCAAACTTACTGAATAATACATAAAACCAGACAGGCTCTAGATGTAGTTCTCTGTGTAGCTCTACTGCAGGGGCTGCTTTGTATATACAATACAGGGAACTGAAGAGTGCAGCTCTGCAAAAGACAATGCTCCATTTGCAGTGGCTTCTCCTCTAGCGGGTATATCTCATACACATACGCCTACCCGCAAAATACAACAGCACTTTTGCCTAGACCTGCATTTGACAGTGTTCTCCCTTCCTACACAGGAGCATTTGGTTCCACACAACAACAAATCCTCTCATCACACCTGGGCTGCAACGCGGACATCAAATGGCAGTCAAGAACCGGCAGCGAGTCCCGAAGGCACACGCACCCCCCGCACAGCGAGGCGGCCCGGGACAACCAGCCCGCCGCAGGGCACAGCGCCGCGGGCCAGCAGCACGCGGGGAGCCGCGAGCCCCGCAGCGCTCCGCTCACAGCTCCGCTAGCTGGACGAGCG
>VXAV01000481.1:168548-214685 GCA_013399715.1 Alectura lathami | reverse complement strand
GGGGCCGCTGCCTCCGCTGGAGCGGGGCGGGTGCACGTCCTGCCCGCCCTGCGCCGCGGACCGAGCGGCCTTTCGTATTCCACCCCCACCCGTGAAGGCTGTGTACCAGCCTGAGCGCTTAACTCAGCTGTGCCGGAGCTGAGGCTGCAGCGCAAGTCTTCGTTTCGCTCTCTAATGCGTGTAAACAGCTATCACCCAGCGCCCCGGTTTCACACCCACAAGTTTCTTCGGAGTGCAGTGCTCCGAGCTGCTAATGCTGACCTGCAGCCCAGCCGTGAGCATCGTCAGGAGGCTGTCGCTACCCCAGAGGCGACAAAAGCTGCTGCTACATCTGAATTTATTTCTCTAAGCTGTGATTTGAGGGATCACTGGTATATCATCTGAAAAACAGCAGTTTGCTCAGTATCTTCTTGAATAACATGTAAAGAAATAGTAGAGGTATATTTAAAGGTGTGGCTGTACTTGTCATAGCCTGCTGACAGCAGAAGTGACATGAGGGATTGGATACATTGAAGATCCTAAGCATTAAGTTGCTCAGTGTGAGGGTAAAACTTCGAATTTGTTGGCTACAAGATACTGCAGGATACTGCGGGGTACTGCTTTCTCCTAATGTGGAAATTCTTCCTGCCTCTCCTCTCTCCCTGTCCCGAGAGCAGCTGTGGCATAGCAACCAAGGGAAAACTGTGGTTGTCTGAGGATAAACTCTCAGTGTCAGCTATGATATTAAGCCTAAAAAAAGCTCGACTGAAATGAGCTTCTGGAAGCCGAGTGGTGAGCTTCATCCACAAGTCCCTTCCAGGCTACACAGTAAAGGAAGAAATTGTAAAGTTTTTTTGGGGTTAACTTTTTCACTTCAGACCTTTTTAAGCTTGTCTCAGCTGGATCACATTAGTTCAAACAGCAGAATAGATGATTTGAGACTGATATTAAAAAAAAGGAAATGTGAAAATAAGTTCTTGCAAGTAGTATCTATATAACATTTATTCTTCATCAGGGTGAAGTTTTGCAGCATGTCTTTGGTCTGAATTCAGGTATAACACAGGACAGCTCACATAGTTTGAATGATGTAGACTGCTCCAGGGGCTCACTTGAGCTTTTTTTCCCCTTAAGCAAAAAATAAACAGCAAAAAAAACATTGTATGCACCATAGCTCTTGGATGTCAGCTCTTGAGCTAATCCCATCTTCCTGATTTCCCAGAGCCTGACATCTCAGCTGTGACCGTGTGGAAGACCATCCGGCCGGGATCACTGGCTCTGAGGAGAGACACAGCCCTGCTTAAAAATCCTTCTTCTTGAATTCTGTTCTTAAGCAGATGCTGTGGTGCTGGAGCAGTACTTAGCCAGGCAAAACACAGCGTGCTGATGGGGACAGAACATGGGAAGAGCCAGGAGATCTGCGAATAGATTTGATCTCTCTTCTACTAAGAGAGATCAGTTTTTCCTGTTTCTGTTGTAGCACTTGACTACAGAAGAAACTTGACTTACGCTTTTCGTACTGGTTGAAGAGGCATGAAATACGTACTCAGAAGCTTTCTGAAGGAGGCTGTTTGCTGCCTAAAGTCCAGGTTGTCATTCACTCCATCTTAAATTCTTCCCCCTGGTAAAATATTAACTCAAAATTCAGGAATCTCAAGGGCCTTAAAGAGTTTAAAGAGTGTAAAAGCGAGTTCAGAAATCCCAGGTTTGATCCCAGGGAGGTGGTATTGCACTCAGATTGAAGGAACTGGCTCTCCAGCACTAGCTGGTAATCATCTTCTCCAGTGCTAGAAGAGCGGGACTTGACCTTGTTGTTGCAAGTGACACAGAAGGTTAAGCTTTTCTGATACAAGTTAGACAGTTGTTCTTAAATGTCACAGTAGCAGACATGGTGGAAGTTTACTTGAGTAAACTAGCAGAGGCACTGCCATACTAGAGTTTGGCAGGCCAGTGAATTGCCCCATATTCTGCTTGTAAAGAATGAGTGGTCATCAAAAAGTTACGTGAGTGGCGGTGGCCATTTTGTGGTCACCTTGTATTTCTGTGGTTGAAGAATTAGATTTCAGTGCCCATGGTGACCCTGGAACCTCTGTTTTGAGCCATGAACTGGGGAGAATTAGAGCAACCGAATCATATTGCTCCTTCCCTACAAAAGGTGGTCAAAACAGGGAAGGCACTTACTAGCTCCTGCTTCAAAAGCTGTGATTCTATGGTCGCATTCATTTGTCATGAAGCTGGATTGCTGCCTCTCCACAGTTTGCATTTTTTCAGCACTTCCCCTGTGAGCACGGAGTAACTTGTACAGTGACACCGTGAGCTGGGTCATCTGGCTGAGAGGAAAAAGTGTTCTCTGAAATCTGTTCACTGACCAGGGTTGTTGTGAGATTGTTTGCACTGGTGTGTGCTAGGTGGCCAAGATCGTGCTGGGAATCCCCACTTCCAGCAGGGCTGTCAGGTTGCTAGTTTAAAACAGCTGTGAAATCACAGGCTGCTAGGGCAAGGATTCAGGAGCCTGAAGCAGGTCCCTGCACCACAGGGGCAAAGGGAGAGCTTTGCTTCCTACAGGGCTCTGCGTATCAGCTGGTGAAGATGATGCCTGTCAGGTCTCCGTGCTGGTCTGATGCAGATCAGTAAGTTAAACCCATTGTCGGGAAGTACTTGCTCTAATAAGTAAGTACAGAAGGGAATAGCTAGTCATTCAGTTAGTATGCTTTTCATTACAGAAGCTCATTGTTTATGGGTAGTGCAGTTTACATGGAGACATCTTAGAGATGCTAAGGCCAGACTGCAAGAAGTCAGCTTTGTTGCAGGAATTTATCTTCTAGACATAAGCCTTTCTCTGCCTACTAGAATTTGCTTTTGCTCATTGATGTATTTAAATTTGGTTAGCAGTTTATGAAAGTATTTTGGGAGTTAGTCACTAGGGTAAACCCCTCTCTTTATAAGTAAGAGTGTTAACAATCAAATGAGAAGAAAAAAAAATCAAAACTAGAGAAGAATATACATTTGGGTACAGCTGTTGGACTCTTTGTGAGTAGATATTGATAAATTGACAGAATGTCTTGGGCTGGATATGCTTTCATCACTGAAAAACCAGTATCCTATGGCATTGCTGTCTTGGTAATGAAGAGGCAACTCAGGGCTGGTGACTGTTTAATTGCAAAACCTAATAAAAATATAACAACTGGTAAAAAGAGGGCAGCTTTCCATGTCCATCAGTTCGTGATTGTAGCTGCGGTTGACATTTCCCTCCAGCTAAATGGTAGAGACTCTGTCTCAATGCTGTTACAATTGCAATGCAAACAATCAAAATGTCTTTTTAATGTAGATTATTTTTAGTGGTGGTCTAAGCCGTGAAGAAAGCAGTGAGCAGTCAGGCAGAAATCTCAGCATCTTGAAATGTTCAGGTGTTAGTCGTAAGTGGATGGGACAGGACCAGGCAGATAACCGTTACTGTTGAACACAGGTGGGTGATTACAGACCACAGGAACATTTCTGGGTTTGTGAAGGTGGAACTGTGGGAGAGGGGGGGAATGCAGGGCTTTGAGAGGTGAAGCTGTGTGCTTTGTTAGTGTGGGGGAGGTTGATTAGAGACCCTTGTTCAAGGGGGCAATGAGGAGGATAGGCAGGGGTGCAGAAGGGTGGGCAGGCGTTAGAGGTGAAGTTGGCCTGTGGTGCTCAGGTCCTTTTCAGATTGTGAGATGGGCAGAACTTGCTGGGGATATCTTCTCTGGTTAACATTCTGCTGTTATATTAATATTTAAAGCCTCCATGTAAGGCCTGTGCAAATACAATTAAAGAAGAAGGGCCCTGTAGATGTTCTGCTCCTGGACACGTTCAGGTCCCGGGCACGGAGCTCTGAGTTGGTCCTGTGGGTGCTCTGGCAACTGGCAACATGTGCAACAAACTGAAGAGCCTGACACCGTTAACATTATTCTCAGTGCGAGTACAAAGCTGATCACATCATCTCTAAAATTTCTCTTTGATAAAAATGAGGAGTCTGAACCCCTGCACTCTTCAGTATAAGGCCTCTTTGGTGTCCTTAAATCATTTTCACAGATCTTCCCTGATCGTTTCCCACGTTGTCACTACGCTTCTGAAGGCTCTGTGTAAGTACCAGACAGCGTTTGAATGGTGATCGTATCTGTGTCAAATACAAACATAAAATCTCCCTGCTGCTCCTTGATGTACTTGTTTGTGTTTTAGCTGTTCTAACCGGCGCTGTGCTGAAAGCCTCTGTTCAGCCAGTTATTACCTGCCACATCTCCCCAGCTTCAGTCACCAGAGTCCAGGATCCTTGAATCGCATGCTCTGTAATGTGGGCATGCGTTCTGTGCTCCCGGTATGCGTTTACATTTCATTCTATTGAAGTGCACATCAGCCATCGCCTTAGGCTTACCGAACAACTCACTGCCCTGCCTAGTGGCTTGTCATTTCCATTTCTTATCAGTCTCCCAGCCTTTGGTTTTACCTGCAGATTATATCAGTAGGTATATTTGCATGTCATTTTATTTGTATACAAGCATTCCCACAGTGTAAGACTAATGCCAGAGCCTTGGGAGACATAACAGAAAGCTGATAGAAGAAATTAATTATCCAGTAGCCCAGCTCTCTTGCTTGAGATTGCTGTTCCTGTGGTGAAAGCTTATGAATGCACAGTGTGTCCTGAATTGTCCCATTTCACACCTGTCATTTAAAATCAGGTAGCTGCTGATACGTGGATTTATATTAAAACATTACACTGTAAGCTGTGGCATCGGAGTTACAGACACAGATGCTTTTCCAGCTGCCGTGTGGCCTGCAGCATAGGATGGAGGTGGACAGGTTGCCTCTGGGCCCCACAGCTAAACCTAGCACGGCTTCTGGACCCAAGTCAAAGACACCATCATTTATAGTTAAAAATGCATCTTGGAACCTGTCTTTTGTAATCCCTAACACACTTCAGTGTGCTGGATTGATTTCACGCCTGGTTTCTTGCAGTGCTAGGTGGAAGGCAGCATGTCTAGGGGTAACACGTCAGTACTGCTGTCTTTATCAGACAAACTCATCAAAAGCATCAGTTTGAAAAGTATAATAATACTCTTCCTCATTTAATTCTTCATTAATCAAATCTTGGGCTAATTACTTTGCTTGGGGTTGGTGTGTAGCTGAAAATGCTCTCATTTCCTCAGTCATCCATTTGAAATACTGAACAGCTTGATTTACCTTTTTGGAATTTCTTGAGTGCTCTCAGTATTACTAAAAATTTGCACTAAAGGCTGTACACAGTGCTGAGTGGGATAACCTAGAGGGCTGTTATATTAAGACTCAGTGTAGGCAGATCAATTCAGCAGGGAGAAACCTGTCCATCATGCAAGACAGATGTAAAACACTGGGTGTGAATAATACTTCTTTGCTAGACTATATCATTTGTGCGTATTGAAAATCTAAAGAAACTTAACAAATCCGTGATTTAGAAACGTTATTGTACTGGTATGGTAATTCAAGTACATAGAGGGTTTTGTTACACTTTAACCTCAATTACGTTTTCGGTATTTGGGGTAAATTAATAAATCTCTCAGTCACATGCATAGATTCAGGGTTTATTTTGACTACCGCTTAATCCAGGTCTGCTGGACCTCCTAAATCCTGTCGGGAGGGTGCAGTGCTAGTGAGGTAACAGCTATGTCAGCAGAAGTTTCCACAAATGTTTAAGCTTCTAGTATAAATGATAGTTGCATATTTTGAAAGCATGTTTGTCAACAAAGACATATCTGAGGGAAAGTACTGTTTGTTTCTGATAAGACTGTTTCTATAAACAAGTTAAGATGTTAGTCTGATGGTAACTTCCAGCTGGAGTTTGCCATGAGTTTGTGCTCCCTAGCTGTTCCAAAAGAAGGCTGTTTATTACGGCCACTCTCCACTTCCTGGCATCTCACTGCAGTTCCTTGTATCCACACTTCCTGTTGGCATGTAGCTGTGCAACAGCTGATACATCATTCTTCACAGAAGGGGAAGGAAAGAACAAAAAGCTGGAGGTGAAGAGGGAGCTGTCTGAGGCAGTCCTGCTACTGCTGCAGCGGAGCCTTTTTGTCAGCCCAACAGCTGCTTTCAGTCTCCTGTATGCTTTGCTGCTCACCACGTTTGAACCTGCTTGTGCCTTCAGCTGTGCTGACCAAACTGTTTCAGGCGGTGCAGTGGCTGAGTGGGGTGAAGATGACAACTTTTTGGCTGGTTCTTTTCTCAGAACTGATTGTTGGCTATGCTGCAAGGCAAGACGTTCAGCCCATGTGCCAGCCTCTGTGTAAGCAAAGCTGTGCTCTTGGTTATATTGCTTTCCCTACTTTGGCCATAATGTATTATGCCAGTGAAAGTAACCTTAGGTTTGTCTCTGCCTGTATACGAGGTTTCACCAGTGTCAATATATTTATCAGAGAATGTGCTTTGTCGTATTTCTTACCAGTGTAGTTATGACAGCAGAAGTGCCTACAGCTTCAGCATTTCGTGCAAACGTAGCTTATTTGGAACATGAACATCGAAAGGTGGCTATCAGGATGTTACATACTTATATATTCATGTCAAACGCCATCATTTCCTTAACCTGGGATTCCTAAGATTTGACTAAACACAAAACCTGGTTTAGAAGGCATCTGATCCCATCTGATATTTGACTAATTTTTTTTTTTTTGCATTTGTTTTATTCTGAAAAGCTTTTTTGTTAAGCTCTGCTGATGGCAGTAATGGAACAGTTAACTGGAAGACTAAGCAAGCCAACAGTTATATTATCAGCAGAATAAAGGCTGTTGAGAAGAATGGTGAGTTTAGGTCATGAATTTAAACCCCATGTTGGTTCAGTCAAATCTGCTTTTAATATTACTCTTGCTTTTTCAGTCATGTCCTTGTTTTAGGAATAAGGTGCTATTTCAAGGTAAGTAATTTGGAAAATTTTGCATTTCTTCAGTCTTTTAAACATTCACAGACCTGTGTGTCTTTGTGAGTTCTCCCCAACTTTTCCTGTTGCAGCTATAGCTTTGCTTGAAATAATGGCTGTGTGGACACCTAATATTGCGAATTTTCTTATTGCTGCTGTTTGCTTGGAAATACCTTTGCAGTTTGCTTAATATAGTAACTCTTCTGAAACAAGTAAAATGAATGCCTATATATACTTACGGAAAAGACTGTTTTACTGTCGTTTGTGAAAGTACACATCAAATTATTGTAGCTGCTGTACACTGGCTGAGAAAAGCCTATTGGCTTTGCATTGACTTCCCATCCATGTAGGCAGTCTGGATTTGGGCCCCCAAATCAAGTTATTTTGGGGATTTCTGCTAAAATCAGTGGGGAGAGAACTCACTGAAATTTCAGAGAGATGTCCACATGTGTAGGGTTTTTTGTTTTGTTTTGTTTTTATTTTTTTTTGTCTCTGGAGATCGTCAGCATACAGGCTCCAGAGAACCTGGTGAGTCTTCTGAAATTTCTGTGGCCTGGAGTCATCTTTATCTGTCGCACAAGTTCTGAGTGTGGCTGTAACAGCCCCGGGACTGGAGGCCGATTCGATCCCAGCGGAGTGCCTGACTCAAGATCTCTACAAGAGGAACAACTGAGACGGTGTCTGCGGATGCTTCAAAGAGAGTGACGCATGCTTTCCAACCTTCAGTTCCCAAATTGTCTACATTTTTCTCTTTTTACAATCTCCAGAACTTCTAACATTTCTGTGCAGATATATCTTCAGATCTGGGAAAGTCCTCCAAGGGATTCAGAAACAAGAAAAATCAGCAACAGTGCTGTTGAATAGCTGGTACTTTTTTTTTTTTTTTTTTTTTTTTTTTTTTTTTTTTTTGTATTAGGGATCTCTTGTGGTCCCACATAGTGAAAACATTTCATTTCCTGTTGGTAGTTTTACAGAAGGCTTTCAGAGTCCCTGGAATTTGCCCGGCCAGTGCACATTCAGCACCCTGCTCTATTAGATTAGTATCTAGACATAGGTAAGCGTACTCACTTTCATCCCCAGATCACCTAAGATGATGACACATCCAACTCCAGTTGCAGGCAATCTTACAAAAGTAATTGTGGGTTTTAAAAGCCTCTGAAGAAAACAGCGTTTCACTTGTTTCATTATTGAAAAGCAGTGATTACTGTAGCGGGCTGAAGACTCATCGTTTCCCTTCTGCTGTTGAAGGGGCTTCACTGGGGAAACAGAGGAGAGCTTCTCTTACAAGGAGGGCAAGGACTTTCTAATTCTTAACCTCCAGAGCTGTCACTACAATGCATTTGTCATTATAAGATAACACAGAGATGTGGTGATAGTTTCTTTTCCTCCTTCTAAGAGGCATTTTTAGACCTCATGGAGATGTAAGACGGTGATCTTGGTGGAAATCCTTGTTAGTGTGGTTACCTTAACAGGAGAGAAGGTGTCACTGCTTGGAATGTGCAGGCGCTGAGTGGTGGCAATAGGCTTCTTCTAACAGACACAATAAATGTGTGGTTATAGGTGTAACTTCACTACCTGCTGATCCTATTAGCTTTCTTCCTTTCTAAAAGTATTATTTATGGAGAAAATATACATAACTTTTCCACTGTTCTTCCTGTTTTAAACTGATCTTCATCATCAAGTCAAAGAATCAGAATTGGAAAGATATATATATTTTTGGAGATGTTTTCAAAACATCTTTTCAGCCAGTTACTGTATTTTTCTCAGCTTTTCTGCTCTGTGAAGAATCTGGTTAATGTCATAAGCACACCTTCAGCTTTTCTTGAAAGTGTTTTAAAGGAAATGAAAGTTTCCTTGCTCTAGTTACAGCTTATTCACAGAAGTGGATGCAAAAGTGTTCTGGGTCATTAACTTAGTAATTTTGATTTTGCAGATCAAGTAGATGTGTTACTGTACTTACATGTACATAACAAAAGTTACAATAACTGCTTTATTAACCAAAAAATTGTAATAAACTGTGTTTAAATTCCAGAGTCCATTTAATATTTTTTTTTCTCTAAGATAAAATCTTGCTGACATTCTGTTCAGTACTGTGTCAAAAGGAACTTCTGAAATTGAGAAAACGACTCCAACAAGCAGATCATTACACAGATAAGCAGGGATCATGAGTATGGCTGATAATTGTCAAGCAAGTTTCATATAGATTAGTAGGAAAAGGCTGGTTCTTATCTCAAGCTAGACATCTAACACCTTTTCTAACAGTAAAAAGATCCTGTCATCAATCCTTGGAAAAATATTTATTATTTATAACTTGTCACCGAGGCAGTGATGGTTAGTGGAAATTTTCTTCTTGCAGAATTTGCACTCGTGTCAGGGTGTTGATACTATTAAATTTGGAACGTCAGGCTGAGAGACTGGGATGTGCACAACTAAATACAGAGGTGTGCGGTGCAGCTGTATGTCTCTCCCCTGGGCTGAGGCCAGCGGAGATCCAGTGAGAGCAGTCAGGAATCTGGGGCATGATCTCACTTCATGGGAGAAGTCACATTAACCAGCCCCTGGAAACATCTTTCTCTCCACTGACTATAAAAGGAGCCAGGCTGGATGTTGCTTCTGGAGACATCTAAAATTAGGTGAGCTAGATTCCACAGGCAGTGCGTGGTACGAGGGTGGAATGTCTGTGATTAATGCCTAATTAGCAGTGTGTCTTTCAAGTAGGAAGGTTGGTAAAATTTCTTCAGGCTTATCATTGTGCCAGGATTCGAAAATGGAGCTTGGTACACATTTGAGGTGTTTCTTGCTTATTGATCCAAGTGTTGAACTTAGCCCTTGCATCTACTAGGAGCTATGAGTTTGTACCTACGAGTTCGTTACGGTGACTTCAGAATCTCTTTGAGGATCACTCTTCCAAGTGACAGCATTCCCATGCCGTGTGGCCTACAGGTGTGGCTTCTCATCATGTTTCTTTCAGTTAGCAAGCAAGGCAGCTAGCTGTGCATCTCTGTATCTGTGGCTTATCTTTATTTACCGCTTGTATAATCCTAATTTAATGTAGAAAATTTATCACAGTGATTGATTCTTGAAGGTCAGTGACTTGAAAAAATTGAATAATAACAGAGAATAGTAATATGGCCTAGCATCAGTCCTGTGAAGACCCCGTGAGACATCTGTTAGATCAGTATTTTCCTTCTATACTTAAAAAATGAAACTTGTCAATCAAGTGGTTTCCTATCCATCTACTGTGTCATAATGATTTTTGTATTATTCTAATTCATTAAAATGTGTTTATAAAACTACGTCAAGTGTGTTTACCTAACTAAGACATACTCTTGTCAGCTAAGTTTACAATTGCGTAAAAATGGCATATTATTCTAAAATAATTTTCCTTCAGATTTTTTATTTTCAGTCCTGTTAAATGTGGCTTTGGAGCTTTTTGTTGGTTTGGAGTCAGTGTCACCTGACTTACCTATAGTTACCCATATCCTTCTGGTTTACCCATTTTCAAAACAAGCATAACATCTGTAGTAATGAGCTCTCTAAACAAATTTTCAGATGTAGGTTGTTTGACCTGGTGGTCTAAGCTTTAAGAACCTGTAGAAATCCTTAGGTAAAGTGAATGGCTTTGCTCTTTTCTGCCCTAGAACTGAAAAATCTGCCATTTTTGTTAAATGAGAAATCAGACCATTTATTGGTAAGATTCCTCTCTATTCCTCATGTTCCTTGCTTTTATTGTTAAACATCAAGAAAACATGGTTGTATCATTTATGAAATGTATTTTGATTTATGTGATATTGCAAATAAAGCAACTATAAAAATTCCAGTAGGCTCCCCCAGTTGGTTGTTGTATTTTTTTTTTTTTTTTGAATAAAAATGAATAGATTGTATGACTTCTAAAATTCTAACGCAGCCAGTGTTGCTTACTGCAACTTTGGAAGGGAACCTGTGGGGAAAAGAGAGAGTTTGCTCTGCATTCTGTTCTTAAGCCTATGCAACCTTTTAAAACACTTATTAACAGGTATCTAATATTTGTTGCTTTCCTTTCCCCAGATGCCCACGTTGCTATTGAATTGCATGCTGTGTTATCCAGAGCATGTCTCATTTTTGCCTTTTTCTGTCTCTTATCTTTCCTTCTGCTTTTCAGTGTACACGATTCTGTCTAAGGTGCACTCTGATCGGAATGTATACCCTTCTGCTGGAGTTCTTTTTGTTCATGTTTTGGAGAGAGAGTACTTTAAGGGGGAATTTCCTCCTTACCCAAAGCCTGGTATGGGATGCTAAGATCTTCCATATTATATAAAAATCTAGAAAAATTGTTTTAAAAAATTCAAATGTATTTAAGGTACGTTGCAGCGCAGCATATAACATACAAAGGATAGCTTTTAGTTTCTATTGAAATATCTTCAAATATTTTCTGCTTTGAGACAATAATTTGTGAAAAGATGCATGGAACTGTGTGTTCTGAGAAATGTGCTTAATTTGAGAAGGCGTAATAATAGCACACTGTATCCAAGATTAAGAGGTATACACTTTCCTTGCTCTCCCATTGAATATGAAACGCTGGAAGTGTAATAATTGTTTGTTGAAAATGCCATTTATTTGATCAGTCTTTCAGTATGTAACAGGCTTGATGAAGGAGCATTTTCAAGCATACAGTAATCTTGAGACAAAATAGAAGATGAAAAATGTGAAACTATGTAATGATGTTTTCTTTCACTGAAAACAAAAGATTTTCTGGGATCAGCCTTGTTTTGTATTTAGGGACAGTTCAATGTTATTAAGCAGTTAGTTTTTAGAGACAGAGCCATTATTTCCTAAGTGTGGTGTTCTGACATACACCTAAGTTAAAGCCAAAGGGTTGATCACTGGCAGGGCAGAATATAACTGAGCAGAGGAGGGGGGAAGGAGAAAGAGGGAGCATCCTGACCCACAGCAATGAAAGGGAATAAATATACAAAGTATTATGTATAGTATAAATAAATGTATGCTCTTTTCCTGTAAAAATAGGAAAAAACATGTAATACATGTGCATTGGAAACATAATCAAAGCCTACAATTTCATTAATAAGCTTTTGAACTGATTGAAGAGAACCATTTTCAAAACTCACTTCAAAGAAAAAATAAGCTCCTGTTAGTGTTGGTTAAGTTTTGTCATGAATAAAACCAGCTTTTTGAAATTTCCTTATTAAAATGGATGTTTTTAACTTGCCCTCGTACCTGGGTCTTTGTTTCATGTAACAGTGGCTGCCAGTGACACAGCGTAGTTTGCCGCCATCCCAGTTCTGGCACATAGATGGAAATGTTATCAGTTATGGATTTCAGATCCCCACAGCCCCAGCCTGTGTGACTCTCCATCAGCATCAGTCTGATTTCGTAGGATCACAGAATCATCCGAGTTGGAAGGGACCTTTAAAGGCCAGCTAGTCCAACTCCCCTGCAGTGAACAGGGACACCTCAGAGCCCTGTCCAGCCTGACCTTGAAGGTCTCCAGGGACGGGGCACCTGCCACCTCTCTGGGCAGCCTGTGCCAGTGCTTCACCGCCCTTAAATTGTGAATAACCTTTTCCTTAGACCAGTAGACAGACTGTGGTCATATCAGAAATTGACTTTAAGACCCAAGCTAGCAGAGTCCCTTTATTTATTTCTGCCAACCAAAAACCTGTTCTTCGCCATTGCCATGACCTGCCTTGAAGAAGGGCAAACCAGGATGTATCACAGTTACTTTTGAGATTTTTTTCCCCCATATCGTTTGTGATGCTGGGAATTTTATCACTGTGGCAGTAGACCACTGTGACATCCTGAGGGAGCTCTGAGGAACGTCATGTTGCGCCTTGGTGCTGGACTGGTGCAG
Source organism: Alectura lathami (assembly GCA_013399715.1). Classification (NCBI taxonomy): domain Eukaryota; kingdom Metazoa; phylum Chordata; class Aves; order Galliformes; family Megapodiidae; genus Alectura; species Alectura lathami. The sequence goes on along the minus strand of VXAV01000481.1, from coordinate 201,951 downwards.
CCCTTTCTGCAGTTCTGGCCCCCTTACCTGCAGCCAGATGTGTAAGTGCTGACCTGAAAGCCTGTCGCTATTTGGCAGCAGCTGTCAGTCTCTGTGACTGTGCCTCTCAGGAGGAGATGGCAGTCCTCCTTCCTTCTCTGGGCTCAGTTCTTCCCTCAGTGCCAGCCTGCTGTCACCTTCACGTGTCCATGTCCGGCAGTCGCTGCTTACCAAGCTTGAGGGGCACAATGCAGAGGTGTGTGCACAGCTGTAGAACAGATCTGCTCCAGCTCTGTGCCTCGGCTCTAAGGAGCTCACTCCTCAGCACTGAGGGTCTGCAGGTCCTTAGGCATGTCTGGCTGCAACTGCAAGAGCTAAAACACACAGAAGGCAAAACCAGCCACCTGACGGAATGTCAACAGGAGCCACAGGAGCTGCTCTTGTGGTTTGGTTTCAGGGGCTTTCAGAGACTGCATCTGGATTGCTGTACCTAGTAGCCATCTGGCGATGCATTTTACAGGTGTGTTTGGTCATCTTTTTAAACGAATTAAAAAAAAAAAAACATCTTTACTGCCAGGCTGTTTGTGCTGAAGATTTGTGTGCCTTGATAACAGAAGCTTTCATGCTTCAATGGTGATAGAGCCACTCCTTACACTAAGCCCTTCCAGGCACATTGGGTCTCTAGAGCCATTATTAAAATAATTAAAAAAAAGAGTAGCAAAAGAAATTTTGTTTGGGAATTGAAGGACTTAGGCCTTTGTGCTTTTGCCAGCAGGGAGATTAGACCATTCAATCCTAGATGGAGCTGAGCTCTAAAAATCAAACCCAGTAGAAAATGATTGCAAGTACTCTAGCCAGCAGCCTAGGAAGCATGAGCACATTCGTCTGGTTACATTTTTTGGAAACAAATTTCTTAATACTTAAAAGTGCTGACCAAGAAGTCACATATTTCTGATGTATTAAAGTTGAGCAATTTCTGCATTTATTTTTCTCTTTGGACATGTTTAGAAGACATAACTGGAAGTTGTTAATGATAATGGAAACATCAAAATCAAAGTATAGCACATTTTCCTGCAAATATTCTAATGTTGCTTTTCCTGTCTAGGTGAAGTGAGCAATGATCCTATAACATTTAATACCAACTTAATGGGTTACCCTGACAGACCTGGCTGGCTGCGCTATATACAAAGGACACCGTACAGTGATGGAGTGCTGTACGGGTCGCCAACTGTGGAAAACGTGGGCAAACCGACTGTCATTGAGGTATTTTCTTTCAAACGCTGGAAAATATGTATTTCGTTTTAGAGTATAGATTCAGAATTGTCAACAAATACTGCCTCTTATTTTTGAAAACAAAACAAAAAAGCTTATAAACAACTGTAATTCTTCAAATGTTTGAATTCTGAACTTTGTAACATTCTACCCTAAATATGGGCCAGACTAGGAAATACAGTGTTCGATCAATGAACAGATTTAAATTTTTAAAATTTGAATTATTTTTCATCAAATAGTCTCTGGTTCATTACTCATGTTTATTGACAGATTTTATTTTAGTTAGCCGTTTCATGTATTTAATTCTATTATAATTGTGGCAACGACAGAACCCACTACCTTACTTTTGATAATTAGCCATCCAAATGTTTAAAAGCACCAATTATTCACTGAGCAGCAATTGAAAGGGAGAAAGGACTGTACTTTCTGTCATGCATATCATAGCAGAATGAATGAGGCACTGTGTAGTTCACAGTGTTAAGGAAAATCTGCTAATTAACTTGCTTCTTCAGCAGTGCTTTTGTCTTAATCCTTTGATGAGTTTTTCCTCTAAACTGTGTGTTTGATATGGTTGTTCATCCTCAAGTGGCAACTCTAAATGTTAAGTTACACTGTAGATGATTTCATTCATGCTTAATTCACTTTTGATTTCAGCATGACCAATCACATCTGTAAAATTAATCATCTGCTAAAGTACTTGCAGACTCCGTTTATCTTTCTGTAGTGGAAACCACTGCTGAAAACTGTCCTTTTTTGAAAGGCTTGTGCTTTTACATTCTAGGGTCTATGTCAAGACCCACGTTGTAAGCGTGAGCACAAGCCTGTATTTGAATTCAACCTTGCCTAGCATATGTATCACTTCCTTGTGGGCCTGCACTCACATGTGGCTTCTGAATTAATTCCGTACTACAAGATGAGGCCGGGTTGCATTTGTCCCACTTCCAGTACCGTGCGAGAGGAGCAGTTGCATATTCTTGGCCTGAATCATAACTTTCACCGTGCCCTAACGCCTGAGATGATGTCATGGGTAGGTCAATTGGCTGGAGGACACCTCGTGCTTAGAAGGGCTCAGCATTGCCATGGAGTGGGTGAAAAAGGCGATGAAGCTCCTTTGGAAGCCATGCAAGGACAGTTTGTGTTTGAATGAATGTTCAGCATAGAGGCCATCTCCACCATTGTCCCTTTACCAGCTGCAGGTGTGCAGGTGTCCAGACTAGCAACAGTCATTGCTGGAGGGCAGCCGGGAAGTGGTTACTTTGCGCTGCTGTATAGATCTTGTACCACGAAAGAATTAGGTTTTCTGAGTGGTAACGGTCAGACTGCTGTTGAAACAGCTGTGAAAAACTAACAAAACCAAGGAATTGGAAAAATCCGAGGAAATTTCTACTAATTTTATGGTGAAATTGGTAGATTACATGAGATTTAATTTTGTTGGGTAAGCCTTTCCCTCTGCACTTTGATGAGCCAGCAGAAGAGATGCTTTTGTTTCTTCAGTAATCAACCTCACAAATGCTTTGTAGTTCTATTTGCTGAGAAGCAACAGAGTGCTATCAACGATGGCCATGCTCTGCCTCTCCTCTCACACCGAAGTGAGCTAACATGTAAACTTTTAGAGAGAAAGCCTTGTTTTATTTGTTTCATGAAAGGTTTATCACCTTTCAGGAAATAAAAAAGTAGAGAAAATAACAGTGGTGATATCCAGCCTCATTGGTATTTGTTATGAATGAGCACACAATCGTAGCTCAGTTTCTGAGCAGAGTCATGAGGACTGTATTTGGCACCTGTGAGTATTTCAGGCACCCCATATATTTAAGATCTAAAATTGGAATCTTTTTTTGTAATTTGTGCATGAGTTTCCAAAAGTGAGAGGCATGAGAGCTGCACCTACCTAGTCATGTTCAATTGCCCTTCAGTTGCAGATTCCAGGATTTTTTCAACACCGCTTGTGTGAGAGCAATGCTTATGAATCCATTCATGCAGTAAAACTTCATTGGGACTAGAACTAAAACTTCATCTCAATCCCGAAGACTGCAAATGCCATGTTCTAATAATCTTTTGTTTAAATATCTCTGGCTAGTTCAGCTCCCTAGGAGCTATCAGTGAATACAGATCTCAGTACTGGGGGAGGGGGGTAGAATGGGAAGTGAGGAGACCGATCAAAGGGAACAGAAATGAACGGGTACGCATGTATGGCAGAACGCTTTCACCTGGAACAGAATATATTGCATTCACATATATCCCTTGGGTAACTGAATTTGTCTGTAGGCTGGTAGAGAAAATTCCTGTGTCCTGGCTTGAAGGTAGTACTGTAACAAACAGGAAAAAACATTTAAAAGGTGATAAGTGTTTTTAAATTATCAATTTTCACTGTTTCCTGTACCTGATCCCTGTATTTGTCTTGTCATCTTGCAATCATTTCTGTTTCGCTGTAGATCACGGCGTATAACAGGCGTACCTTTGAGACAGCAAGACATAATTTGATCATTAATATAATGTCAGCAGAAGGTATGTACAGAAAGTACCTTGTTGAGTTTTGAACTGAATAAACAAAAAAATCTTTTGGACACCTGTTCTTCTAAGATAAAAACCACTCTATAATATTGCCTGGTCTTCAAGCCAAATGTAGAGGCACTAAAGGAAAGCAAGACAGCTTTTCCTCTTTTGATTCAGTTTGTTATTTTTATCTGAATTATTTCTGTCAGGTAAGACTATCATCCCTCATTCATTTTTTTGGAAGTAATTTGGTTTTTTTTTGTGTCTCAATTTGCTCAGTTTTTTATGGAAAGAACAATTGCAGGTGCATTTGGCATTGATGCTGAAGGACAAAGGACTCAGCGACAACACATTATTATTTAGTGATTTTTAAAACGGAGGTGGTAAAACTTGCTAAAATTTTGATACCAGGCAAAATTGCCCAGTGGTGTAAGTGCCAGTGCTCTGCTGAAATACATTGACCAAATGTGTCCTCTGCAGTAGCACAGCTGGTGTTACACAATGGTAACACAAGGCACCAGTATGCATTTTTCGTGACAGTTTAATGACATTTAAAATATTTTGTGTTTTATGAAAGAATGAGTTTCATATTATAAAATACTTCAGCACAGCAGGACTTTCTGCAGGAGTCCTGCAGCTGAATCTGTGCATTTCTGGTAGCAGGGCAGCAGTTTTGATCCCAGTGTTAGCATGAATGTAACTGTGTCTGTTTAATGAGGATGTAGGAGCTGGGAATCTTCCTCCAGTCCCCTTCTCCATTTCACAGCAGCTTCATAAATTGCCAATGATTTTCAGCATAAGGAACAAGTAATGGTACTAATTTTTAATGAAACGAAAGTCATTAGGTTCAAAGTGGGCTACTTAAATACAAGGTTTTTGGAAAGGCTGAAGAATCTTGAAATAATACTGCATCAACCGTTGCTTTGTGTTATTTGTTGTGAGGTCGTTGCTTAAGGCCAAACTCTTTCTTCCTCATTACAACTAGATTTTCCTTTGCCATATCAAGCGGAGTTCTTCATCAGGAATATGAATGTAGAAGAGATGTTGGCGAGTGAGGTTCTTGGAGACTTCCTTGGAGCAGTGAAAAATGTATGGCAGCCAGAACGCTTGAATGCCATAAACATTACCTCAGCGCTAGACAGGGGAGGGAGGGTGCCGCTGCCCATCAATGACATGAAGGAGGGGTAAGCGCGCGTCTCAGTCTGCTGGCTTTGCTTTACTCTGCTTTGCACTGGAAGGATTAGTATTTTTTCAGGTTTTCTAGAAATTTGGCAATTACTATTTTATATTTTGGAAATCCAGATTGGTGTTAAATATGAAAAGTCTGCTGGAGTTCCAAGCACCCATTACTGTGGTTTACCCATACTGTGGGTTTATTGTGCCGTACACAGATAACAGTTCCTATACATTGGTTTTGCAGTCCAACAAATATAAATAAATTCTGTTAGTTTCAAAATAGTAGTAAATATACGTAGTTTGAAATTCTGATCTTAACATTGAGAAGCTGCTTGGTATACATGCTGAGTGTCTAATAGTTCCCAATTTACAAAACTCAAAATTTAGAACGGTATACAGTATAGGCTACCAAGTCACTCAGATTTCTGTGAGCATTTAGTGTTTAACAGTGGGATGTATAGCTGTAGTCTTCCTGAAGTTCATGATCCCTAGTTATGTGCTTCAGGAGCATGGCGGACAGGTGAAAGGTACAAGCTTGGGGTGTCTGGGGAGCCAAGATAACTGATGGAAAACTGCAGGAAAGTATTATTTCCAGACGTGATTCATAACCATACATTCTGTTCTGAAATGTGGTATTTCATTTAGGAGCTAGTCAGGATCCAGTCTTTTCAAACTATTGGTTGTGATTGTGCTTTGCCTGGCAGAAGTAAAGGCTTCTAGTGATATATATATATATATATATATTTCTAAGATATTTTTGCTCAGTAATATCTCAGAGGGGGTTGGAGTGTCTAAATCCAAGCTATGGGCAGACAAGACTGGTTTCAGAGTCATTGTTTCGCATCTGGAGTTTCTGAGCACATCTACAGAAAGAAAGCAACTTCTGTACTCTGCACTGCTCAGAGTAATGGCAGGGCCTTGATGCACTTGGCTGCATTTGAAACATTTAGTTAGATAACGCCTTATTTATCAAAGGGCAGGCAGGACCTAAATTCTTTTCTGGGATCCAGTGGTACATTATTACCTAGTGCAGCAGACTGTATTTTCCAGCAGTATTCCACAGATTTAAATATGAAAATGAGTAATACAATCACTGGAGTTGCTCCTATTTTATGTGCTATAATAGTACTTGAAGTATTGCTTTTACATCCAGCTTGCAGGATTCTGCAAATTTTGTTGAGAGTGTGGAATCTTTGAGGAAAAACTGGGTGCTGTGGCAGGTTCACATAGATACAGGTTTAGAAGTCTTAGTCCTCATAAATTTTATTTGAACACGTGGCAAGAAATTATTTAAAAATACTATGCTGAGCAGGACAGAAGATTTCCCTAAGATAAAATTATACTTTTTTTTTTAATATGATTTCTGAAAGTAATACTGATTTCTTTACGTGAGGAGCGTAAATGTGAAAGTCTGTGACTCCACAGGAATTGACAGCTGATGGTAAGCAAACATTGACATTATGCAGGAAAACAGTAAGCTGTAATAATTAAAAGTGAGAAATAAATAGTAATAAGCTAGAAGAATCTGTTTGGATTCAGTCTGCCATTCCTATGTGTAGATAAAGCATCCTATATAGAAAAAAAAAAATCACTTTAGTCTCTAAAACACAGCTGACTGTTACTGTGAACAATAATAATCTTTGGAAGCAGACAGCATCGTCCTTTGGGCCTGTGTGAGAGGTATCCTGACAGTCTGTCACTCATCTCGTTCTGCAGAGTGTATGTTATGGTTGGTGCAGATGTTCCATTCTCATCATGCTTACGGGAAGTGGAAAACCCACAGAATCAGCTGAGGTGCAGTCAAGAAATGGAGCCTTTAATCACGTGCGATAAAAAGTTTCGTACTCAATTCCATATTGATTGGTGTAAGATCTCTCTGGTGAGTTATTTTATTACATAAAAATATTTGTGGAAGTACATTTCATTATAGACATTATTTAGGTAAGAGTTTTGCCAGTCTGGCCAGACCACTGAGGAAATTCTTCACTCAGAGGGTGGTGAGGCACTGGCACAGGCTGCCCAGAGAAGCTGTGGGTGCCCCATCCCTGGGGGTGTTCAAGGCCAGGTTGGATGGGCCCGGGGCAGCCTGATAAAGAGGTTTTTATTGTTATTCTTGCTTAATTTTGGTAAGGAAAATCAAGAACTGATACAGTATTCAAAGATGACATTGCAGATAAGTTTGAACAAAGATGGTGAAGGTGCATAAACTTAGATGAGTGTTGAGCAATATTCAGTTATCACCCAGGAGGAAACTGAAAGGAGATATGAAAGGATTTTGTGCAATGTAAAAAACATGTTAAATATGAGAAATGTTATTCATATAAAAAGTTATTCATATAAAAAGTCCATTGGGTGGCCTCCAACACTTCATTTCTACACACCGTGAATTAGGAAAGCTGTTTGAAAGCTTGAAAATGATACTTGTTTACAAAAAAAATCCAGATTATTTACTGCATATGGGTTTTTCATTGAGAAGTTGCAAAAGGTATGTGTAAGCGGGAATACTTTACCAACACCTGAAAAATAGAAGAAGGCAGTCAGCCTTTATCAAGAACAAACTGTATTAAGATTTTTATTTCCTTCTATAAGACCGAAGTAGAACACAGGTGCAGCAGTAGATGTCATTTCTTTTTGATAAGGTTTTTTGACACTGTCTCATAAGCAAGCTCAGGAAACACAGCCTAGATGAAACTGTCACGGACTTAGTGAAGATCTGGTGGATAGCCATGACTGCAGCAGAATTGCAATAATTTCCTGCCATGCTCCATTAATACGGTGGATGATGGAATGGATTAGGTTTGCAGGCCCCGTGAAATCTGAAGGAACTGCACGTGCATGGAAGGACAAGGTAGAATTCAGAAAGATTTTGAGACACTGGACAACAGCCTTAGAATACAGCATGAATTTCAGAAGGAGAGGCAGGGAAACAGTACAGTAATGCAGGAATGATCAGTTCTCCAAATGCAGAATGAAGAGCAAGTGTTTAGGACTACTCCAGAAAAAAGGTCTGACGGTAGCAGTGGCTCATAAAGTGATAATGAAGCAGCGTTGTCCTGCTGTTTTGAGAAAGGCAGAGGTCACCCTGGGGTGTGCAGAAGGAACAGATTCCCTATGAGAAGCATAATTTGTTACAGCAGCTAATTGCACAACCTTCTTGAACTTGGCACTTGGCACTTGTGTGGGCAGCGTGCCCTAATAACTGAGTTTAGACAGTCGTAGGAGTGTTTTCTGTTGCCAACAGCATCGTTTCTGCAAGCTGCAGCACCATGCCTCAAAGAGAAAATGGAGCCAAGCCTCCCTGTGTCTAATCATAGCCTGCTTTCCACGAGGCAAGACAAGGGGCAGTAAGTCCCCTGAGATCAGTGGAGAGTTGAGTTCCCCTTCCCATAACTGCAACCTAGAAAATACAACCTCCATATCCTCTTCCTCCCACTGTAGGAGCTGGCTTGGGCAGTTAGCACTGACACCAAAGAGTTTGTGGGTCCCCCATTCTGAAAAGATGGACAGCAGTACATTCTTCCTCTTCAGGCTGCTGTCTGAGGGGTTGTTCTCATCCCCTCTGTGGGCTTCTGCCCCCCACATCAGAAGGCTCATAAATCTGGCTACAGATAACAAGAGTCAGAAAATTGAGAGATCTTGGGAAAGCAGTCAATGAAATGCAATATGAAATTCAGCAACAAAAAAGCTTGTACTTCTAGGAACTTCAGACACAGACATAAAAGAAGAGTGACATTGGCGAGGAATGCAGCCGTCTGGAGGTCAGTTGAATTAGGAGGCAGAAAAAGCTGGGAACTCTGGGTTTAATGAACCAGATGCTCGTCTCATGACAGCGCGTGTCCTGTGTCAGGTGGGAGAGGTGGCACAGAGCTGCTCAGTCACTGCCTCCTGCTGTCGTGAGCACTGAATGTGAAGCTCAGAAGGACACTAAGAGGGAGAGAGGCACTCTTCATATCTACCACCCTCACACAAGAGAGGGCAGACTTGTTATTTGGGAAGATTAGTAAGTCTTTAATGTACTCATCACAATGAAATCAGTATTGCTGTAAAAAAAAAAAAAAAAAAGAGTTACTGATTTTTACCCAAATACTCTTTTATTCCTAAAATTAACTTGTAAAGACAATGAAACAAACAAAAAACCACAGTATCTCTGGTAGGCACAAAATAAAGTAATAGTGTAATAAAGTAACAATATTATAAAACTATCACGTTTATCTTTTGACAAAAGGTAAGGTTTTATTGTTTAAAAAAGTGACTGGACAAAATTTCATAGAGTTTGGCAAATATCACTGTGTAATACAGGTTCTTTTCTATGTTCTGGCTGACTGAGCACTTCTGGCTTTACGCTCTGTTCCTTCGTTATGTCATTGGTCTTTTTATTCCTTTTTTCCTGGTTGTCAGGTTGACAATACAAAGCAAGTCTCCACCTTCCAGGAAGTGATCCGTGGAGAGGGGATTCTGCCTGATGGCGGCGAGTACAGGCCGCCCTCTGACACGCTGAGGAGCAGGGACTATTACTCGGATTTCCTCGTCACGCTGGCGGTGCCCTCGGCAGTAGCACTGGTGCTCTTCCTCATACTTGCCTATATCATGTGCTGCCGGCGGGAAGGAGTGTGAGTACTCTAGCACACGGAGAAGTAACTGGAGGTCTTTCTAAGGTTATAACACACAGAAGACTATTTGCTAGAAGAATTCCATTCAGTTCATCAAAAAAATAAATTAAAAGAGGCCAAAAGACATCTGGTTTGAAGTGCTGAACTATTTCTCATCTAACCACGTGCTGTAACTTCTGAGAGAATGGATGTAGGGACTTCAATTGTTCTAGTTGCAAGGGTTAAAAATCTCCACATAAACATGAAATTTCTCTCCCCAAACAAATAAAATACTAATAAAGGGTCATTGATTTAGGAAAGTATTAAATAATTTCTAAAATGCTAGTTCTTCTAAAATAAATCTGGTTGAGTTTATGAATATATTGCAGAAGAGCACAGCCTAAATGGAAAGCAGCAAGTAGCGCAATTCCTGCCATTTCTTACACAAACTACAATTCCATTTTGTCACAGAATTTATTTTAGCCAGAAGCTTGTTCCTTAACCTGCATTTTCATTTCTCTGTGTGTGTGTGTCTGTGTGTCTGTCATCAGAACATCTCTGTACGTGCGCTCACCGAGGCCTTGTCACAAACCCAGCTGCAAATGCTGCCAAGTTGCCTTCAGCAGTAACGTTGTCAGCATTTCTAGATCATGTACTATTTTCACCATCAGATAGACTTAATGTTCCAACTATCAATGCTATTATTTAATTCATAAATTTTGTTTTGTTTTTAGGGAAAAGAGAAACATGCAAACACCAGAGTAAGTGTCTTCTTTCCTGTTATTTTTCTTTTATCATTTAATTTTCATTTTCAGTAGCTCGTCATGCTTCATACATGTGTGTCATAATCTTCTTTCATTCTCTCTAACCCATGGTTTAATTCATAAATGTGAAAGCTGCTTTTAAATCAGAGCCTTGGCAAGGATAGAAGATGAGAATAAAAAGGGTTTGAAATTAACAACTATCAATTCAAAATAAATTAGGTCTGTTAGAATAAATATCTTAAAATATGGTTTATTCTCCTGTATCTTCAAAGTCCGTACCTGTAAAGCAGGCGACAGGAGAAGGCATATCCTGGAAGGAATCCAGGGGCTACAGCATAGAGAGATTTAAAATCTGTCCTCTGTGAGTTTTGATGTATCTACTGCAAGAATCAGGAGTTACCTGAACTTTTATTTTAACTGCAGCAAATAAATGGAGTGTGAGCAGTAAATTGCACGGTTTTGGATCCTTTGCAAGATACACAGACAGCAAAATCTTGTGGAATAATTACTGCCTTCAGAATTAAACATATCCAATACTTATTGCATTAACTATGTAAAGGTTTGCTGTTGAGTCTGTAGCATGCATCAGTCCTTGAATTTTTAAGAAAAATAATGTTTGTAAAAGTCTGTCCATCTAGCACTTAAAATACGTATTTACTGCTTTATTTCCTTTTGACGCAGCATCCAGCTGGTCCACCACAGCGCTATACAGAAATCCACCAAAGAGCTCCGTGAAATGTCTAAGAACAGAGAGATAGCGTGGCCGCTCTCGACGCTGCCTGTGTTCCACCCCGTCACTGGTGAGATCATGCCACCGCTTCACGCAGACAGCTATGATAATACCAGCATGCCACTGATGCAAACACAACAGTAAGGATTTATTTTTTGTTAGTACTTATTGTGTTGCACAATTTAACTGTGAATTCCAGTGCTCGTCATCTGAAATGTGTGTGTTATGGCGTGCCAGTAATGATTCTGTAGTTCAAGATCGCTCGGATGTTTGCACTTCAAGCAGAAATCAAGCCTTCTGAGATAGAGTTGGGTGACTGGATTTCAGGCTGCCAACTTGGCAAGAAGCTGTGTGCAGAGCAGTTACGGCCCTGCGTGTTTGGAGAAAAACTGCTTTTGACAGAGCGATCAATTAAGACTGTTCCATTTTAGAAACCCTGCCTCTTAGTATGCGTCTTTGGATTTCTGGTATAGCCCATAAAATCCAAACTTGGTAAGTGTGCAGTCATGTACCTGTCGCACATGGTTTGTGTTTGGAGTGTTAACGTGGAGCAGAAGAGCATTTTCCATTACACAGGTAGTAAATACAGGCTTATGTTCAGGACTCTCAGCCAGCTCCATTGTTGCCAAGACAGAAACCAGAAAAATATTGACTTCTATTCCTTAAAGTTCATTTATCAAAACCTTGAACTATTGAGACAAAGCCTCGTCTGTTGCTTTGTGCTTCACCTACATTCAAGCGGGTAGTGCAGAAAAAAGTCATTTGTGAAAGCTTTGGCTGAGGCGTCTGGAGCTGAGTAGGTCTGAGGCAGTTGCCTTGGAAGTGGCGGGCGTTATTCCCCAGTGCTGGCGAAGATGCCGGCTCAGGCCGGTAGCTCCTCATCTCATGGGCCTGGGGGAGAGAGGGAACAGCAAGGCCCTGCTGGTGCTGGGCCAGCGCCAGCACTAACTTGGCCCCGACACGCACACGGTTCTCTGTGTTCCCTTCCTTATGTAGGTATGTGCTGTGTATTTTCTTCTCCCTGTCCCCAAGCTAAATTCTACAAAAAAGTTCTCCACAAAGTACAGCTGTGTAAATCATCCCTTGTGCAACTGCTGTGAAGTGCTCTGCCCTGTTACTTCCCAATAGCATTTTTTTTTAAATTAAAGCCAAAAGTTGGGGTAGAAGAAACAGGGACCTATGAGGGAGGAGATATTGATCCCAAACGTAAAGGAAAGTTAAGAAATGGTAGAGGGACAAATTGGTGTATCCAGACAGTGTGTGGTTATCCAGACAGACTGTTCTTTACTTCATGTCTGGTGCCTGGTAAAGAAGACACTTGAGCAGGGCACAGCTATCTACTTGGCCTTGGTGAGTGAGCAGCTCTGCCGTGCAGCGAGCAGACGTTCACTCTGCAGTCAGTAATTAACCTGCAATGGCTGTCACCTTTTCTGTGTTCATCACAGTCAGAAACCAAACTCCGCATGACATCAGAAACCTGTTGTTCCCTCTGGCCTTCCGCCAGGGTTCAGCCTCTGAGCCTAGCTGACAAGTAAAATGATAGGAACTACCCCGTGAAACTTTCTTTCTGTTGACTTGGCTAACTTTCTGTCTACTGTATTTGCATAGCAAAAAACCGATTGTTGCTTCATAAGAGAAACCCCACGGATTTTAAATAGACGTGTTGAACTTTTAAGTGTAACATTCTTCAGGCTTGGTATGGAAGCCTTAAAGATATTCCATTGTGTTTTGTAGGAACCTGCCACATCAGACTCAGATTCCACAGCAGCAGAGTGCAGGTCAGTACTAAAACACTGTGTGGGCAGTCAAACCATGTGCGGTGTATGGACAGTGGGAAGCAATATCACATGTAACGAAGTACGACAGCATTGTCATGCCACCTTTTCGTTGGATACCTCAGTGAAAATGTTGGGATGGGATTGATGGAACAAGTAGAAGAAATGCTACATCAGGGCTCAGTGCGAGACACTGGAATCCGGCACAGCTAGGTTAGAGCCCTCCTATGAGTTATTTTCTGTTACAACAGGAGGCTGCGGCCAGATCCCCAGATGCTGTTCAGACTCCCTAAAACTCAATACAAACCCAAATTTTCTAATTGCTGCCAGTACTAGGTAAACTCTGAAGAAGGAGCTTTTTATTGCTGTTACTAAACATAAACAGTCGATACTGGGGAGCTTGCTGTGAGACAAATATCTGTGCTGCTGGTTTCCAGTGTCTCAGTCATCCCGTTTGCACCATTTTCATGCCCCAAGGTGTGTGCTGATAGAGGCTGTGGGCGCTCCCATCAGGGCGCTGGCGAGGGCTGGTTGTTCGCTTCAGCTGGTGTGTGAGCTCTGAGGAGGATGTGATCTCAGCCCTGCAGGACAGGGCATAAGGGTCTTGTAAGGCAAATGTAGAGGCCAAAGAGTAATTTGTGAATATTCGAAGAGGTGTTAGGCAACACCGGAGGCACGCATGTATTGAACGTAATATGTGGAGGACAGCTCCAAGAAGAGGACTTGTTTAAAGTTAGGATTTACATAAGCAACTCTTTGTTTTCATTCAAAATCCTTCTTCTTCATTACTGCTTTCGGGGATTAAAGGAGAATTTCGCATGACAACATTTCAGAGATTTGAGGCAAGTATATGACTGATGCTTCTGTGGTTGTTTTTTTTTTTTTTTAATCTGGAAGTTAAAAACATTTATAAACAAACAAACCAAAAGAAAAAAATAAACCAAACACAAACAAACCACATCAAACAAAACCAAGCTTACCACAGTGCTACTGGCTTTGCCATTGGCGTGCTTCCTTATACACGTGTCGGCAATGGTGGTGACCCTGAAGGATCCATCGGAGTCCTCCAGCGCTGCTTTGGGCTGAGCCTTAGTGCAGTTCGTAACGCTCACTGCTGCCGGCACTTCGGAGGCAGAATACAAATGTCAGAGAGCTCAGCTCTTCTGTTAGGGCTGCTCTGCCGTGAGAACACCGGTCTGTCTTGCGGAAAAAGGATGCGAAGCCTCTTGGTAGCTCCGTGTGTTGGTGGCAGTGAGGAATTCTACAAGAGGTCTGAAATGCGAGCTGCCACGGGCCAGTCACTTGCAAGTCGCGCTGAAGACTGCCATAGAAATAGGTGTTAGACACCCTCCTGCCTCTGTACTTTCACCACAGACTCTGCCTGTGACAAGCTGTCAGAAACGGAAGGGGGAAAGAACAGGGCCAGACGTTTCCTCGTATTTCCCTGGCTCACCACGGCACCTTCCGTGGTAACTCCCGTACAGATGGTGCTGCAGGCGCTTTTGGGACGTGACAGCACGTGCCCATTGTGGTTTGTCTTTGAAATGGAAAGCTATGCCTTGCACTTCAGGAGGTTACACCTCCAGAGTGGCAGATTTACAGTAAAACTTGGGTGCTCCTAAAATTGTGAGTAGCATCAGTGCAAACGTAGCAGCCCATTTTATTGCTCTGTTCAAGTAAGAAATGTGCAGTGCTAAAACACTGCCCCCAACCCAACAGAACTAGGCCCTCGTTGTCTGAGCTTCTTCCTTTCCTGTGGAAGATTCCCCATGACACACTCAGAACTGCTAAAATGCTGCTGGTCACCACCACGAGTAACAGGATTTTTCCGTTTAAACTTCACCATTCTCCATGTTTCACCTGAAGAGCAGAGGGTGTCTGATAACCAAGGAACTGCAGTAGGCAGAAGTGCGTTAAGTTTTAGTTTTACGGTTGTTTCTCTTCTCGGTTGGCACAGGCTGTCTTCTGGTCCAGGTTTCCTTTGTTTCTCTTGGTAATTCTAATGTGGTTGTTGGTAATAAATGGGGTAATGCCACCCCAGTACATGGGATTTTGGCGCTGTGCTACCAGTTGGTAGTTCAGTGTTGTCGAAGCATCATCTGCTACAGATGGACTCCATAAATTCTTATCTATTTACAGGTAAATGGTATTCCTGAGGAAAGGAAACTAACAGAAGCATTGAACTTGTGATCAGAGAAAGCAGTAATTGTCCTGTTTCCTTGTTTGTTCTGACTGATGCATGAGTTTTCCCGGTGTATGTTATGCATGCCCACAGTATTCAGCCAACTTCAGTGCCAGAGAGTACAGTCACTTCCGTGTAACTGATGTACTGCACCTTTTTGTACGTTGGACATTTTTGACGATTTGTAAACACTGATAACTTTTTATATTTGTTACAAACTAAGAAAATAATCTTTCAAATATATGTATTAATAAATATCAAACTTTTTTTCTGTCTTATGATCTCTCCTGAGAGTTTTAACAGGGAAATGAGACCTTCAAACTAAGCACAAGATTTCAGACTCTGTTCTGTGGGGTGATCCCGTTGCCTTACGTTTGCACACGAAGAAGGTGCATAAGCATGGAGGCTGGTGCAGTATCAGGCTCAGAAAAGGTCTCCGGATTTAGTAGGCATTCATTTGGTAGAGATGATCAGAATGTAATGAGGGGAAAAAAACCCTGAACTATTCATGTTGAAAATGAGATTTGTTGCTTTACCAGACATTTAACGTATTTGATAACTTGGAAGCAATAACATTTAAAATCTGTCCATTCATTCATCTGATGATTTTAGAGGAAACTTGTACCAACTACCGTAGGCAAAAACTAGTGTCTTTAGCCAAACAAGGGTAAATTTTGTTATGGCATACATGGGCTAACTTGTAAGTCTCTAAAAATATTCTTTAAAAGGTTTTGGTGATATTCCTGATGCAGTTTATATCCTGTGCATGCTTTGTTCTTTTTGGAGCAAGGAAAATCGTGAGCGAATTACCCACCCGATAAACCAAGGCGCGCATCTCAACTCTTTCAGAAGGAGCTGACTGCATACAGAATTTCCTGGGAGGTTGTTGCTTTTGAGAGGTGTTTGTCTGTGCATCTGAACGCTTAATACGAGCTTTGTGAAAGGGGTCTGCACTGAGGTTTCCCCGTTTTTCACTAGCTGGTGCCTCCGTAGGCACGTTTTGTGCAACAAGCTGCAGCACCGCGTGTCGCTGGTGCTTGGTACAGGGTGGATGAGCGCTGCCGCGTGCGCTGCGGGCAGGCCGAGCCCAGCCTTGCGTTGACACCTGCCTGCTGCCCAGCCTGAAAGGCCGCAGGGCTGCCCTGAGCGCCCAGCGTAACGCCGGCTGCTGGCAGACGCACCCTGCCGTAGGAACGGCGGCACAAAAGGAGGCTCCGTTCCTGAAACAGGCAGAGCAATGGCTCCTGTGCTGCCTAGCGCAGGGAGCCTGCCTTAGCGGGGTTCTACTAGTAACTTTGGATGTATGAGCTGTCAGTGCTGAGAAACAGAAATGAATGGAATGGACTTTAAAGGAGGGCTTCTTATTCATCTAAATCTTAGAAACAGCACTGACTGTGGGTTGCAGTAATTTCTGGTAACATCAGGATGATGTGACAATCACTTAAATACCAGCTGGGCCGCTCCCCTCCTCTTGTACTCAGATGCAGGAGGGCCGGTGTATTTAAGGAAACCGCTTCAGCTGCTGCGTGTGTACGCACGCAGAACCAGTTTGTACCACGGGCGCTGCATGTGTTCTGAACGGAACCTGATGATGCAGATGATGGGTGTTAAGCACACCCGGGCTATTTTATGATTCAAAGCTTTGGTCGGTGACATAAGTTTAATAGCAAATGATTTATTTTTACTTATTAAATAATTACCCTGGAAGCATAGATTTATCAAGATGGCTAAAGATAATTCATGGTTAAAAGAACTAGTAGTTAAAATTGGTGGTAGCTGGAACGGTGAAGTCCCAGCCTCCTTCAGCAGTGTACAACAGCAGGTGAACTGATGCTGTAACGCTAGACTGTTGGAACCAGATCGAGCAGAAAGCACTACAGCTGTCTTTGTAAATATACAAAATGTAAAACCTAATAAATAAGAGAACCATTCAGTAGTGATGCTGGTGCCTGTTTATTTCTCATTCCAGTTATGGACAGTGACAGCAGGTGGAAGCGTTTCAGAAGTGAAGCTGATGGCACAGGGTTTCCGTTTAACGGAGAGAAGGTGCCCAAATAGGTGGTGTGCTGGGGAGGATGGGAGAGGAGCCCCACGGAGTTCAGGTGCCCGTGTTAGACAGAACAGAGCTCTTCGTGTGCTCAGGAGCTCGCGCTCCGAACCCTTTGCTTGAGGAGCCCTCCTCCTAGTGACTGTTTTGTATGGGACCTGAGTAGCTAAATTAAAAACTGAAGCCCTTCCCCCAAACAAACCCTAAGGATGGGTTTATTGGTGTTACTACACTGAAGTAAAGTCATCAGTTCCTCATCTTTCATGCAGAAATCTGCCACAGAACCTCTGGCTTTTAACCCCCAAGGGGCACAGAGGCACCCTGGGGCACATCCCCGAGACCCCAGGGTGATTTTGGCTTTTGGCGCTGTGATTGGACCCTGGACGTGCAGGGACCAGGCCACAGAGGAGGGCTGCTAAACCCCGTGCGACACTTGGGGCAAGCGGACGCTCTGAGCTCCTGCAGAAGAATCTTCCTGCATCGCACCTGAAATCATTTGTGCTACGATGCAAGTGGACATCATCCCCTCGTGTGCAGGAACAGGGTCCAGAACATCTCTGTGGAGAAACTCTGCAGCACTAATTGGCAATTTGTGGTGGGCATGGCAGAGAACTGCAGCCCAGCCAGAGTCAGGCAATAAAGAACTCCTACGTAACCGATGCCGCTCCCATTACAAAAATAAGCATCCACAGCACATTTATTTAATGTTTAAATTACTTCATATTTTTACATAACATGAAAAGAAAATATATTTATCCCACATACAGTAATAGTAAACAAGTGCATTATTTCAAACATTAAAAATAAATCTTTTAACCAAATCTGTACAACAGATAAATAAAATTATATCTACAATGCTTAGCTTGTGAAGAACAAAACAAAAATTATCCCCTCAAGCTCACAGTTCTCCATTACTGCTAATACTGGCATGGATGGTTACGCATCCTGTCCACCAGTGTCGACTTCCACCTCTTCCTTCAGTCACACACGTTCCTCAGGGAGGGTAACTTTCCAAACATTGGAAATAACGTACACTAGGAACAAACAGCTCGGTATCTTTCCAAAAGCTTCAAAATAGCTGGCAAAATTGGCAAAACTGCTGAATTTTGGGGAAGTGAATGGCTTATTTTTTTTTTTCCTTTTTTCCCCATGATGAACGATCATTTGTGAAAAGAAATTAATCTCTTTATCAAAACAGAATTTGAAGCCATTCCTTCACAGTGATTTTTACAGTGATGGTGGCTTTCTTTCCATGTTCTAACTGGGACAACATCCAAAGCATACAGTATAAACGAGGATTTCTATTGTTTATCATCATACATAATTGCACCTATGTTTGGAAAACAATACTGTACTCATGTTTTGACTATTAAAAAGTAATCAGGAAAATGAAAAAAAAAAATAATAGAGGTCAAACTACTGCCTGAAGAAAACCCTCAAACAGTGCAGAAATCACTATAACCTCACTGAGTGGAACTTGAGTTCCAGCTCATCACTTCCACACTGATTTTGCTTTTCACGCTACAGGAAAGAGTTAAAGACTGGATTCAGAGTTCAGGCTGAGGCAATGAGGAAAGCACTGCTAAAAAGGAAAACAATCCTCCAACAGCTTCAGTCTCAGCTGCAATTCTGAGACTGAGCCATGGGCATGCAGCGGGACGAGCCCTCCGTCCCTGCTCCTCATGGTACCAAGAGGCTGGCTCCTACCCTGGTCCAAGGTCACCTCAGAGACAGGTTCAGAGATCACAGCTCCTCTGTTCTCCCACTGCCTTCAGATCTGATGAAGCAGGCATGATGGGATTTCACCTGACTGGGAAAGGGTGGAACGTCTCCAGGATTTTCCAATATTCAGGTGAGAAAATTGGTTCACTGGGATTGTACAGAAGGAACTGCACAGTTAAATGAATTAGTGGAAAACTTACAAAAAGGAAAAAAAAATAAAAATAAAATCTATACATTTAACAAGAATTTCACCTCATAATTCACTGTATTTCTTGGAAATGTCTTAAAAGCACATGAAATATGATGTAAACCTGTATATAACCTTAAGTCACTGAACTGGTGACAACTTTTCAGTTCCACGTATAAAGGGTTCCAGATGACGCCTACAGCTCCACCGACAATAACCCTTCCTAACCACCCAATTACCGCGTTGTTCAGAAAAATGCCCTGATTTCCCAGCGAAGTAACTTCATGTTTCACATCACCTAAGGGTGACCGTTAGCTGAGGACTGCAGGTCTGCTCTGCTCTCGCTCCTTGACAGGACTGCGGGGCAGGGAACGCAGCCGCCGTCCTCCAGCAGTGCCCAGCCCCTGCAGGGCGGACCCACGGTGCGGGCCGCTCCCGGGCACGCCCCTGACGCTGCTGCACCACGCAGCCTCGCCTCGCTTTGTCACGTTTTAACAGATATGTAAACAGAAACGTACATCCAGTAGAAAAAGACTTGTTTTCACATGCAATTCTGTACAGTGCGTTCTTGTTTCTCAGATTTTCAAGGCTATGTTCACCCAAAATATGTACACTTCCCCCCCACTATTTACACTTTCCACCCACTCCATGTCAACGTCTTCTCATAGCTCCAGCTGAGAATTTTTGCGCAGGCAGACACAAACCTGAAGAAACTCTTCAAGAACCTCTTCAAGCTAATGCTTTGACTGCTCTTGCACTGCTGAGAAGAGAAGGAGTCCAGAAAAAAATCCAGCCAGGCACAGCAACCTTTTCAGCAGAGTCGAGATATCTTTAGGAACCACAATCTGCGCTAGGTCATTGGTGATCTGCGAAATTTCATGTGCCACGCACACAAATATGAAAGTGCTGACGATAACATTGAACATCGGGTATCCAGGAATGAGCACCAAGATCCCCTTCGTGTCCGCTGCCAGCCAAATGTGGTATTGGCAAATGAAAAGCTAAAAGAAAAAAAAATCGTTAAAAAATATAAAAATACTTTATATAAATACTTGTCTATAAATCGTCATGTACTACATTGTATCACACTGAGTTTCTCCTGCAAGTTTTTTCTCTCCTCCAAGTTGGTTTCCCTTGTTAAAATTTATTTTAATAATACAATAAAATTAAACACCTAATATTCATAAAGAGCAATACAAGGGAATGCAAGGTAATTCCTACTGTTCCAAATTATACACTCAGCGGAACAAGAAAACTCGTACAAAGGAGTGCTTTGCTTGTGAAGTCATACTTCTTTACTAACGCAGCAATGCTTTCTGGGACAAACTCATTTCTAAGCGTGCCCATCCTAGCCAGCGGAGTTAATGCTGATTCTTCAAACAACGTGTATTTTGCCTTCCAGCTGCACACAGGCTACAGCTTACCCCAGCACTAAACCCCAGCTCTCACAGCCTTAACGTCTCCCTCAGAACAGCGCAATAGGACTGCTGCTCTGAGGCTGCTGTTCCAGCTGTGACTTTTCAGTGCAGGTGGAAGCTACAACAGAGCAGGTCAAACGACAGCGCTGAATAAAGCCAGACATGTTTTTAATACTTACCTTATACTGCAGTTTACATAACAAAACTACCGTACAGTTCCAAGCTGAAAATCACTGCAGTTCTGACCATCCGACTTACCTCTAGAGAAATTTTGCCAAACCAGGCAAAAAATGAGCTATATACAGAACGGACATAGCCAGGAATGTTCCTGATAAGGATGAAAGCTAAAATCTTAAGAGAGGGAAAAAAAAAAAAAAGAAGGAAGAGAGAAAGTTAAAGAAGTGACAGTGAGTCACTGAAAGTGCATTGTAAAAATCTACTGAATGCAGTAAGTATGCGTGTGAACAGTTTACACTTAAACTCGGTCTGCAAACTGCAACTCTCTCACAACCCTGCAGCACGGCAAGGCACATTTACAGCTTCTGTGGCATCACAACCTTGATGCTGACAGGTATCGCTGCACATATCACATCACGCTGCCATGGCGTGCTCACAGAGCGCGCTACACCCCGCCTACAGCAGAGGTGGCCACAAATGGAAGGTAACCCTCAATTTTTGAAGACAAGCAAAGGTGTTGAGGTGGACAAATTAACATTACACAACTCAGGCACATATGCTGCCTCCCAGCAGAGTGGGAAAAGTTGTAAGGAAAAAAAAAAGAAACAGGGAACAGAATCAAGCAGCTGGGGGTAGGTGGGGCAGGGAACGCAGTAAGAGACAAACCTAACTCGAGACCAGAGGCGTGCCCCTGCAGCCCGCCTCTCCTCTGCCTGCTACGCCACCACCTCCCAGAGTCTCGTGCTGCCCTACAGCTCTCTTCTTTTACCACCACTGCATCAGCCAGAAGTTGGTTTGGGACCTGAAGGGTGCACATGAAACGTACACTGCTGACAGCGAGGAAAATCAAAAGCAGAATCACAGGATGTGATTCCAGTAATAAAGGCAATGCAAACCATTAAGCAATGTAGCTGAAACCTTTTCCAGGCTTGAAAATGAAGCTCATCATCTGACATTCCACCCCAAAGCGAAAATATTATATTTAGAAACAATCTGAAACCCAAAGGAGAACAGTCTAGACTTCTCACTGTAAGGAAAAGGAACATAGTTACCTGCAGCACGGACACAGAAGGATGCAGCTCATTGCACTCCGTTTTGTTTTTACAGCTACTTGCCCAGATGGAGTAGGTCTGGAAGATACAAAACCAGCCCATGTAACAACAGCCCGTAACGCCCACACCTGAAAGAGCAGGTAAGCTATTCTGAAGGGCTTCAGCAGAACTTGGTTCATTTGATGTGGGACAGCAAGCGCAAGAACAAAGTGCTCAGGCTTGTGCTTCTCTCAAATTCCTCTCTGCAGCTGACGAATGCCACACTTACTCACACACTAAGATGAAAACAATGCTGACAATTTTTGTTTTAACCACAACTAGACAAGCGATCAAGAGTGGAGGTAAGAGCTGCGTTATCTGCCATGGAATGGTAGAATGGTTTGGGTTGGAAGGGACCTGAAAGGCCATCTAGTCCCAGCCCATTCTGTTTATGATCTATCTGGTTTGCAATCTTTGCAGTGACCTGAAAAACCGATACAGTTTTCATCTACAGTTGTCTGAAATGAAAAAATATTTTCGTGAGCAGACAGTTTGGCTGTGCAAAAATACACAGCTAAAGTATCCCCAGATCAAGAGGTGATTTTTAAAGTCAATGTATTTTCTGAACAAGAACTCCAGAAAGCAGAAGGAATTCTTTACAGATTTACAAGCCTGACAACAGTAGTTAAAGTAGGTACATACCAGAAAGGATACAATGGAAATAAATAACACAACATTTGAAACTCTGCTGGAGAAAAGCGGGTCTCCCTTCCCCTCTGAAATCATCTGACGTTTCTGCAATGCCAGATAAATAAAAGCAAACAGCATCCCATGAAAAACCACCTGCAAAAAACAAAGGATGCAATGAGTACGTCAGGGCTTCTGCAGGTACTTGGGGTACAAACTTTTACAACAGCAATGCTACAGTACCACCTGTTCGTACTGCCAAAGCCCAGGGGGCAGCAGTCCCTCTCCCAGAGTTGCTGCAGCTAACAGAACAGGCCTCCTGCTCCAGCCTGTCACCAACCGCAACTTCAGCTCAGCTCAAGTGCTACGAACAAAGTATTCCTGCTAATGCTTCCCGGGGTGTTAAAGACATGAAGCTTCAAGACAAAAAAGTTTCAAGATGCTTTCAAGTACCTCCTGTCCTCCCTGCCACCTGTGCCAGCACTGAAAAGGGCTTTCTCTGGGGAAAACCACCAGTTTCTGGCCTTCTCCCAAGCCAACAGGTGAAAGCACTGGAAAAGCACCACAAGGGCTCTCCCCTCTCACAGGCAGCGCTCTTCAGCTGAGTGTTTTATGATGTTATGCCAAGCTCTCATTAGCTAGCAGCATGATGCTGTCTCAGGCCCATGTGTTGCTTGTCTTCAGCATTAATTTGGGACTTCCCCTGCAGCAGCTCCACAGAACACACACACGGCTCGCAACCAGCAGAGCTCCATGTCTGTAATGCTGCAATGCAGTGCCCCAGGAGCTCCACAAATCTAAGTTACTAAAGAGCACGAGAGGGAGAGGCATGCAAGTGATCCAGTTAAGGGTAAGGTTAGCAAATAAATCCCCCCACCCTAGACACTCCACTTACCTTCCCAAGAAGGCAAAAAAAAGAACACTGTCCCTCTGTTCTATCCCCAGTATTGTAAGGTCAATAACGGGAAAGAAAGCACTTTGCTACGGGAAAGCAGTTTAAAAATATGTGCACGAACAGTCTCATTTTGGCATCGAGATCTCAATTTTAACTAAAGTATTTTAAAGGTTATCTTAAAAGAAATATGTGCTTAATTGATACAACTTTCAAAAAATACTGTTAAAGCCATCAGAATAATCTGCCTTGTATTTCATTAGCCTGGGGTGCTACTGGAAGCAGATTTCCACAGCAAAATTTTTGAGGAAAGACAAAAGTAGATCACTTTATGATTGTTTTTGAGCAACTAAGCAGGGTCTAGCAGCCAGTAAGCCAACACCCATGTCTAAAGCAAGGCTTTGGTAGACATTTGCAGAGTTCAGGTGGACGGGGCTTAGTCCTAAAATGAACAGTTCACTGTGACAAACTCCTGCTGTCTCTGGATGAAGGGAAAACACCCCTCCCACACCCTCCAAATTTTAGAAAAGAAAACAAAAACCACTTAAAAGTCCAATACAGATTTATGCAAACGTTACATACATAGCGATCCAACTTCCACCTGAACCACCACTCATAGACATTCCCATTCAGTTCAAAACACTTGGACAGCGGCCAGAAGGAAAATATCTTCTCGAATGCACCCTGTAAACAACAAACATCGGGAGAGCATTAACGCTGACGGCAACCACATCTGCTACATTCAGATCAGGTAGCTGGCTCCAGTAATACGCCGCCCCAGCTTTGCTAGCTGAGATCACCTGATCTCAAAGCAAAGTGGCATTCCCAAAATAACTGGCTTCCTCCAGAAGCAGTCCCTGCCCCTGACAGAGCCAAAAAAAAAATCTGCTAAAAAAATCAAAAATGAAACAAACAAAAAGGCTCCATTCGATCTTCTATATTTACCATAAAGAAGCAAACACTGAAGTTACAAGTGCACTAAAATGCAGAAATATTTAATAATATTGTTAGTCAATAAGGATAAGAAAGGTTTACGAACCTGAGAAAATGACAGAAAATATATACAAGCCAGTAAGCAAATCAGCTTCAGCAGTAAACCGAAGTGCCATAGGCAGTTCCCTGAGGAAAGAATGAATTAACTGGTAAATAGCCATCAATTTTTCACTGGTGAAAACAATGAAACATTTAATAGTAACTGCTAGCTAGTTTGTGTAGCTGTGCTCAGTGCTAGATAGATGCATAAAGAAAGATTCAAACATCAGGAGCAGTACTTTATCACCACCGCGATGTTTATACACCTTACTTTAAGCTATGACTAAAATAGTCATAGCAATTATCAATCCACTAATCCTAAACTATGCCTCATGTCTAAAAACACGACAACATACACACAGCAAGAAACAGAATGCCAGGGTTCAACCAGAAAGGGTAAAATACTACTTCTTGCCAAACATTCTACACAGGCACCTCTTATTCCAGTTGAATGCAAAATAAATAAATGAAATAAAGCCTTCATTGTTAACGGCAGGTAGCTTGTTCAGGTAAGCCAGAGAAGCTGATACCAAGATCTACACAAGCTTCAGCACTGCAAAAGAGAAATCATCTCCCTCTCTCTCTTGTCACTTAAACTGACAGCTCTAAACAGGGAGGTAAACAAGTGAAAGTTGTCACTGAAAGATTTCTAATTTCACAGTACATTGTTGCTCCAAAATACCTAGCAGCCATCTCTGCATCTAGAGGAATGCCTTTGTAGAAAAAAAAAAAAAAATATATATATATATATAAAATACAGGGGAGGTATTTGCCTTCTAGATATCTCGTAGATTTAGTAATTGTTTTTCTGCAAAATCTATACCTAGCATGAATTTTATCTATTTCATTTTCCTAGCTGCAGCCTATAAAATCTGAATATTGCTCTGAGACTCTAAGACTCCTGGGGTTATTAGTTCTACTTTGGCTGAATTCAGTAATATGCATGTACCACATGATGACAAGCTCTTCTGCAGTCAGTGAAAAACTGGGATTTCACTTCAAGTTTATTTAAAATATTGGCATCACAAGATTTAAGTTGCTCCGTCCACTTAACTCAAGAGCCTAGGACAGCAAGCCCCACGCTCCTACTTGTTGGGACGCAGCAGAACCAGCACCCAGGATGGGTCGGGTGTGCGCTGGTGATGTGGAGCGGTGAGTGCAGCTGCTCACAGCTTCTGCTGCTCCTGTCCCTACCCTGCAGCAGCCATCTCAGCTAGCAGCAACAGGGCAGCCTATGCTTTCAGCTTTCATTTGGTAATGTTACAGTGCTTGACAAAATCCATTCCTGATGGTCAAAACCATTAAAAAGAACTCTGTATGACTCTAAGCTGGTCTAGTTACCAGCTGTTTTAATTTCCAACCGATGTATCGTCCGTCTGTAACAAACCAGTTTTGTACGCAGCCTTCTATCTTGTGTGCTATGCTACAAAGAGACCCAGCTCTGCAGACAGCAGCTGTCTGTGTGAGTATCAGCCGTAAATGTCTTGGAGCAGAAGGATAACAGCGCATCAGCTTACCGTTTGCTTTCTTCTGGACTATCTGAGGCCACATGGCTAAGGTGGCGTAGATGATCATAAACCAGACAGTGACCAAGGGCACGAAGTAGTAGAACTGGTAAGGGCGGTCCATCACTATGCACAGCACCACCACCAGGAAGTTGAGACGAAATAAAACCTGGGGGGAGCCAGAGGAAAGAAGAACACATTCCCAGGTACGTCAACTGGGAGGCACAGCTGGCAGAGATGGGGGAACAGTTTATTCAGCATTATAGGAAAAGCACCTCACGTGATGATGACACACAGGTAAACTACCCCGGGGAGCAACAACAGCATGAGCCTGCAGGCCAAGGATGCAGTGCTGGAGCAGCCTGCCCTGGCCTCCTTCGGTAGAGACAGCAACGAGAGCTGGCTGAAACAGAGCTGCCCCGGGCTGGGGACGGGCGGGCAGCCGGCTGCGGGACGCTGTCGCCAGCGCCCTGCTCTCAGTAACGCTGACCGGGCAGCTCAGCTAGAGCCAGGGCAGCGCCCTGAGCAGGGCTGCGGCTGGGCTGGAGCCCGGTGTTCAGCAAGGGTGACCTGAGTGGCACTGTCACTCTTCCAGTAACACCAGGAGGCTTTTGTTTGTTTGTTTAAAATAACTCCTACAGCTGCAAAACCTGGGAGGAAAGCCACAGAAGGAGATATGTTCTCCAATATTCTTGCAGTGCAAAAATTAATTTTCGTTATTAGCCTCTAATACACTGACTTTGAGGGGGAAACAAAAACAAAAACCCTGAGAATCAATGCAGCCAACTGGAAAGTCATTTGCTTTCTCTCCATTTTGCAGTTTGATCTGAAAATCTGAACTCACGTTTGAAAAGGCTTCAGGGAAAATAGCATTTTTTAAATGAAGGAGAAACTGAACCCCCCAAACCCCAAAGGAAGGAGCTACATCTGACATGTTGGTAAAACTTACATTATTTCTAAAGAAAAATGCTAGAGGGCTGTGACATTCCTGACCACGTTCCAGACACCAAATAGTTAAACACTTTTTATGAGTTCTATGCAGAACTCTTTCCCAACTAATTAAAAAAAAAAATACAGCTGAGATTTGGTGACGAGCAAAACATGAACACAGAGCGCGTGAGTATGCTTTGCTGTGCTCTGAAGGAGGCGGTGAACACCACAGCGATGCCTCTCGTTCATCTATTAGGGATCTAGTGCAGCACAGAACAGCTGGATACTTAATGACATAGCATGTGGAAAGGTTTTTCAACAGATCCAAAACATCACTCATCTGAAGGGAAAAAAGATACTGTAAGCAAACTGGGACGCTACAAATGGTCCCAACCAACCAACAAGTTGCTCGTTTCCCCAGTGGTGAGGAAAAGACTCAGAATGCAGGCAAAAACTTAAAGCTTTACAATGTAAGCACTTGGAAATGACTTCAGTGTAAGTCAAAGACAAGACAGCGTTTGTTTCATCTACACAAAGACTTGCGGTGCCAGGAGCAAGTAAACCCATGTGCTGAAGAGCTTGCTGAACAATTTCCTTTATTCATAGAGGAAGACAAAAACGGAATGCCTCTACACAGCTGCCTCTTGGGATCACCAGATTGTAGCAACTCGTATAAAAAAAGTCTAATGGAAACACACGAGTAATTAAACACTGAAAAGTATTGACATGGAGCAGGCTGATGCGGTAAGAACACGGCAAGGGAAACAAGAGGAAGCATTTCCAAAGGCTAATCTGGGAAAACTGCAGTTTTTGCCAACAGGGGAGAGCTGATGAGAACATTCATACCACCCATCTATTCTCAATAGGAACTGGAGAAAAAGGCTGCTCCAGAGGGTGACTCCGAACACCACAGATGTCCAAGTGAGGTCTTTCTCACCACTGACTCTAGAAGAATCCTAGGAAGATTCAACCAAATGAACGTGGTGCCGCGGGTCTTTAACACCAGCCTGCCGGGATCATCAACTATATATAGCTTTATGGATACTGGAAATCGCTATTGCAGTGGAAATAGGTTGGAAAACACCTAACAGTTCTGATCCTTTTTAAGGCCTACGTAAATTTTTCACATGGTAACTGTCACACATACGCTATGTTTGTATCAGATAAACACTACAGTTAACCTGGTCAGATTACACAGAAACAGCAGCCAGTCTGGATTTCAAAACTTCGCTTTAAGTTATTTGATGTTGCATTGTTTAGGTAGTATGGACACTTTATAGATATTTTACTACCTGAAAAAATATATGTATTTATAGAAACAGTAAGAATATATTCTTACCTGACACACTCTGTATACACCGAAGTCCCCTTTTATCCAAAAATATGAGAAGTGCCCATAACCTGTTTGGAACAGATATGCAGCAACCAGAACTCGAATGTGCATGTACACAGGCAAAAACTGTTGAGAAAAATAATGTACCTCTTGTAAATGGCCACATAAATGGTTTTGGTTTTCCTTTTTTTTGCATTGCACTAAACAGGTTTAACAAAGAAAAAAAACATTAAGCTGCATTTCTTCTTTCTTACTAAGCTTTTTTCTTGCCTTAACATTTCTGATGCTACAACAAATGTATTCAGATTCTACATATTGCTCTCCACTTTCCATATGCTGTAACCAGTTAAGTTAAGAAGGCATCTTCCCCTCACCTTCAACAGTTTCAGTTCTGACCATAAAGTGTTGCCAACAATCCAAAATAAATTAACATGGTTTTCTACATGGAGAAATCAAGTACAGTTTTTCACTGGCTGAGTAATGCAGAAAATGTTCTTATCAATGGAACTGAAAGAACTCCAATTCTGCAAGTACCTTTTCTAAAACTACGGGAACGACAGCATTAATTATTTGTTCTATTCAATTCCATAAGGATTTACACTATCTTTCTTTTGAAGTAACATGCCTAAATTGCATTCACACACACAAAAAAACCTTGAAATTCAAATCACTTACAGTGCTTGCTCCAGAGATATGATAAATCAAAATAACAAGCTGCATCCAGCCCTTCCATTCATCAGTCTGTTCTCTATTTAACACTTTAGTCTAATGCAAAACAAAACAAGAGTGTTGCTATTCCAAAAAGTACAAGGAACATCTACAAAATGAGGAGAAAAAGTTCAAAACAATAAACCATGTTATGGGCAAACAGGTCTACACTGTCAAAGCCCTCCTTTGAACAGACGGGGCTGTCACATGTTACTGTCATCGGCACTCTCACACACCTGAGTTACACCCGCTATAAACTAACGGCATGCCAAGGGCTAAAAGCGCTCGCACCCACATGCTTTCAAGAGTCTACATCTAATTCCACACAAACATTGCACTGCTTGCAAATTTTCTGCAGATGAGCTATATTGATTATATTGATTTTAAACATTTTACTTTCAATATTTAGCCATCAGAAATTTACACTCAAGGCTGTGAAACAACATTACAAGCAGGATAGCAACTTGATCATTACCTCTTTGGTATTTTCGGTGTAAAATACCCCCAAAACCAAGATATAGACGATTGGTATGAAGAAAGATGAGTGTGTATAGAACTTATTCTCCTTCATGAAAAGATTTGCTCTGTCACACAGATAAAAATAGGTCATGATTAGACCGAGTTTGCAGAAACAGTGCAAGAGCATCTCTGCAGTAGAAACATGAGGAGTACTGATAGTAGGTTTCTTCTCCTCTCCCATTTCCAAATCAGTGCATGATTTGTTCTTCCGATAATTATTGCGATGAATTAAACTGATAATTAAATATCCAATAATAGACAAAGTAAAGAAACAGAAAGCTAGTTTCTGTATCAGAGTGAGAGGAGGCTGAGGCTGGCAGCAGGAGCCGTCAATGGGCTTCATTATCTTATTGCAGTAGACATTCATAAGAATCATTGCATTCTGTCAAAGAAATAGACATTTTTCCAATTAATCATTTTGATCATATGAAATCTTCTTTAATTAGAACATGCATTGATAAAAAAACGTACGTCATTCCCCCTTATTATATAGGTAAAATGACAGAGTAACCCCCCTACACCTGGTTGCATGCAGCATTAGGGTCAAAACATCTGTTCCAAACAGAAAACAAACCCTTGAGCTTCCTGAGGTAAGCAGAACGACTTAATCCTAAATCTTACAACAGAAGGGCTCTCTCTGTTGGCTCTAATTGGAGCTAGAAAGAGATAAATGGACCATAAATGAAAAACTCAAGGGGCGGGGTTAATGAAAACATCTACAACATCACAATGAGACTGAAACCTGCGGAGAGACGATATTTAGCTCATCCAGTACTTGAATGCAACTGAAACCTGCAAAGGAGTGGAACTAAACCTGACCCAGCAGGAGAGCTCAGCCACAGAAAGGGCATGCGGACAAAGTTCAGAGAGGCTCACTGCATTGTGGCACTCCATGCAACCGAGAAGGTACACACGGGGTGTTTTCTCATCCTTTTCGTCCTCTTTGCTAAACTAAAATATGGACCCATGGGGGAAAAATTAAACTTGCTCCTTAGCACTGCTTTACAAATTATTACTGCCCCAACACATTTACACATGAAGTTTAAGGCATGAGGTTTGCACTCCGTCTAACAGACCTAGCGGATTTAGAGCTATTTCTAAATGGCCACGTGCTAATGCATTAGCTGTCATGTTTTACAAACACCCGTATAACGACTGCCCTCCTGCCCACTGTGGTCTTCTGAGCAAAATTTCCTGAAGAATGTGAAGCTCCTCACTGCATTCGTACTGTCTGCTGTTTCAGAACATTCACTTTTTTTTTTTTACTGTTAATATTTTTCAATGTTAACCAGTGCTAAAAATACTCACAGTATCCCTGCTTGATTCAGGCAGATGCAGGCCATCAGAAGACTTCATAATAGTTTCTCGTGCTATCAGTTTTGATACACTGAACACTTTCACTTTGGCTCTGGAATTTCGGGAGCTGCTGTTGAGAATACGAACAGCTGCTTCATTATAAGCATCTATTTTCTCATTAGTGATCATTTTCCGACTCTCACTCAGCATATCCTCATAGACAGGATCTGAATTTGAAAAGACAAAGAAGAGGCACATCAATCTTCTGCTTCGCAAGCACATTTGCTTAGCTCAAGTTGCACAGGCTCTTAGTTTTTCAGAAGGTTGGAGCAGTACTTGGTCGTCTGCAGGCTTCACAGACTACACAGAACTTCAGAACTTAATGCTAAGCTACCCAGGATTCCAGACCGAAAGGTCAGCTAAAGATCACCAAGTTGCTATGAAAAGCTGCTGATGTTCACAACTCTGCTAAAACACACTCTAAGACCTATAAGGTGATTTACTCAAGCTGCCTCACAGCTACTTTGGACAATCCCCAAGTCCACACAAACTTGTGTGCGCAGACCCCGCACATGCAACACTCCATGTGCAGCTTTGATCTTATTTGTTCACCTGAGAGCATAAAGAGCTCAGAGCTTACTGAAGTGGACTGGATCTTCATCAACAGAATGCTGGGGCATGTCTGACAGCTCACTGCTTTTTAATACATAGATGTAGTTCTCAAAGTAATGTGAAAAGATGAATCTGCTGATTCAGGTAGACCTCTAGAACCATCTTTGGCAGGAACCTGAATGTGACTCCAAGGGTACAGGTGGGTACATTACTGCCAGGGCTCGAAGCTTGCCTATGCTTCTCACTGAGGTGATGGCCACCTACCCGTGGCTGACAGGCAACCGGCACATTCTAGCTATCAGCTCATTGTTCAGTGTCAGAGACATGCCCGAGTTTCACTGAAGAAAAGCAAAAGAATACAAGTTTGGTGCCATAAGACAAACCTCAGACTCATTTTGAACCATGATTTCTGGCTCCTAGTCTTAGCTCATCAGTGCTCAGCGTACAGAAGCAAGTTTCACTCCAGATAATTAAACCCTCTAAATCCTCCACAGTACGTGTCTGCTCATTCTAGACACACACAAGCTGCACAACCTCTCCTATTATTTATGTAATCTGAAAATTTAATGGAGTACAAACACAGGAATAAAGATGCTTTCTGCACTTGCATCTTTGACTCCCTGGAGGCACGTATGGAGCACACCACAGAGACAACGGTCCTGGCATCTTGAGTCCGAGAGGTAGCTAACAGGATTAGGAGTTCAGAAGGCAAAAACTTTCCCGAGAGCGAATTAAAATCTCCATCACTGCTAACAGCTAGCTAGGTGCCAGCTAGTTACAGCTGCACAAAAAGCCACACTGCAGTTCAACCAACATATTTACTCTCAAAGTCAGGAGCCTGGACTAAGTTCTCCATATCCTACAAGAGAATGTTTCAACAGACAGAGACAGTACGATTTGCTGTTACCTACTGTTCATTACTTTACCTTGTAAGACCCAGTAAACATCACTACTTTTTGCTAATTTTTCCAAAAGAGGTGCAATTGAAGTGATATTGATTTTATATTGCGTGAGGGCTTCGTTGCTGCCATTGTGAAGCTTGATAGACCACTGGAGAATTAAATAAAAAAAGTATTCAGAACTGTACATCTCCCCATAGCTAAATCTACACAGCTAAAACACCTACAGTATTTTTACATACATTTTAAGAAGCATATTCTATTCAACAGGAAGTCAGGAAATAAATAGCTGAGCACTGAAGAGACATTCTCAGAGCAATCTCCTTTCCCAAAAATAAGCAAGCAGCTGAGTTTTGTACTGGCTGGTGCTTCTCAAGCTTACAATACTTTACTTCTACTTATAAACTGTTACGTTTTTGACATCTTAAGACAGACATGTTCAAACCTAAGTACCGTGATCAAACCAAAAGCTAAGGAAAAGGAGTACAGCATTTCAGTTAAAGACACAGACAAGCTTCAAAATACTGACAAGTCCAAGGTCACACAGCAGTTTCATCTCGCAGCTGATCACCACACTAGTGCCAGCCATGTTAATGTTGCTGATGCACCCGACTTCTGAAGCACTTCTTTGTTCTGCAAGTCAGCAGAAGCAACTTCAGAAGCACTTCATTGCTCTGCAGCAGACATAAATTGTCCATGTTTTGTGGAAATATATTTGTGTTATGAAGAGCTAAGCACCACACACGTTTGTTGCTGTCTCTCTTCTGCTATTCATAAAGGATGTGTGGGCGCTAATGTATATATGAGTACAATTGATTATTTAACCAAGAGTCCTGCTGCTCTGCAACCTGTCTTCCCTGTCCCAACACACTACTTGTATGCAGTGGCATCTACTGCATAAATCAGGATAATGACTCGTGCTAGCGAGACATGCTGGATTTTAAGGCTGAGCAGAGGTATTCCAGGTGTAATCAGATTCCTAAAGCCCAGTATATTTATGTGGATCCCACAGAGGAAGATAATTTGGGAGTTTCACCTCTAAGGAAACAGAGAATTTCAGATCCCTCAGGAGACGTGTGGAGGTCTGCACACATATACATGACCTTCACCCACAAGGTTAGCACGTGCAGGGGCTCCCAGAATGGCAGAACACCTGAACTGTCTCGGAACCAAACTGCTTGTAAAGCAAGTACTGCGTATCATGCAGTATCAATGCAGCTGTAACAAAATACACCTGATGCTTCAGCACTACCTGCTATAAGCAGGAAATTCACGGAGAGTGTATTTTCTATTATGAAATGGGATTAACAACTTCATCTTGTAACCAGCTTGAGAGCATAAGAATTATCCTCCTAGAACTTCCTTCCTTACTCACGTGTCCCGTATATGGGTAACTTACCGTGGCAGCTCCTGCTACAATTATATGAGGTTTTGCCACAGAACCCTAC
>VXAV01000481.1:156581-167157 GCA_013399715.1 Alectura lathami | reverse complement strand
CCTCAACTTTCCCAAACTTTCCCATGCTATCATGGCTAAAACCAAGCTCACATGTATAACTTACAGATTATGACTTTATTTTTTCTCAGGTTGCCACAGTTTTTACCAACAGACTTTTTTGTCCCAAAATGTTACAAACTTCGCATTACTGAAAGCTTGAAATTTTAATTTTCAAACAAAAATAAATCCTGAGATTTTACATTACCACTTCATAAATTGGTATCTGTTTAAATCTAACAGTGCCATGCACACTAAATGCAGCACCTACTGTATTTTTCATTTTAGATGTCAAGAGCACTGCCCAACCTTCAGCTAGAAGAACAATCTACATTTTGGCTGGCACTATTATGTCTCCCAGGTAAAGCTGAGACTACCTAGTATACAGCTACTCCTCGGGTGCACAAGTATCAGAAGGACTACAAATACACACTGAAGTGAAATTGCAAGGATTACAGATGCAGAAGTTACTGTAAGGAAACCAATGAAGAAATACTACCAGCAGAGAGGAGATCACTTTCACTTGCACAGACCTAAAGCTTTTGGAGTTTAGGAATCTGTGGGAGTACTCAAAGCTAAAGCACCTCCAAGAATTTTATACAAAACATAACATGTTGAGATGCTGAGGTATTTTGTTCAACATTTATAAACGACACTGATGCTCTGATGTATTTCTTTTGACTTTTCAACACTTGCAGAAATTTGAGAAATCTACTTCTGACTGCTGTTTGGCTTACAGTGTATGAAATTATGTATGAGTTACTGTGGCTCGCAATTAAATACCAGATAAAAAACTTACCACTTTAATGGAAGCAGATTTATCTTCAAAAGGGATATTTCCATGCTGTCAAAAACAAACAACAAATAATAAAAGCAAAGTAAGACAATATTTCAGAAGAAAAAAATATACACATGTTAATTTGCTCTTACCAAAAGGTTCACCTTCAGTAGAAAGGATTTTTCTTGTATAAACTAGTCAGTATATTAATGCAAAATGTTTATTTTTCTTCATAAAACAAACTACTCTCACAGAGGGCATTTTTCCTGGTAGAATTTCATCTGAAATGCTTCCTGTTCACTCTGTTACAAAGGTATCGTTAAATATTATTAAATATTCTCCCAAAACGAGAAAACTTCAGATTTTTTTTTTCCCTTGTACCTCACATTTTCTTTCCCCTACCCTTCCTGTTCATCAGCCTATCTTTTGTGCATAAAACAAATGACACAAATTCATAAAACATGAAAAATTCATTTCACGCAGAAATAAAGCCTGGAATGTATCCTAACGTTTCTGAGTGAGATCGTAAGAAATCAGAAAGGAAGCAGTCAGATACTCTTAAGGGCATTTACAATCCTCCTTTAAAGTACTAAGCACACTATTAATTTCAGTCCTGGTCCAAAATAACAAGTATAAATAAGTCTTCCATAAACAGATCTTGATTTCATAAATACTTCACATAAGATGCTTCTCAGCTTAAAATTAATGATAGCACCCTGTCATCTCACAGCTGCTGAATTCATCCTTGCTTATGGCAGCAGCTTTGATCTAACCAACAGGCCAGGAAAAAAAAAGTAAGAGTTATTCCACCAATTAACTGTTCTGTTTTGACAAATAAAAGTGACCGCATGCCTTCTGCTGGCACTTCTAAGCCACAGGAGTACTTCCTGACAAACCTCACCTGCAGCACGAAGTGCCTTTTCCCTCACATACATCCATGAAGAAGCAGAGCTAAGAAGCGTGACAAAGTAAATCAACGTTCTGAAGCTTCCTTCCCTACTGCTTCCACCCAGTAGGCTGCAGTTTACAACTCTTCAGCAGCATTCGAAACGAAGGGGAGACCAGAGGCTAGTCTGAGTTCCAGCCTCACATTAGACCTGGAAATCTGTCACTGCCCCGAGGACTTCTGGGAACAGATCAGATCAGCAATCTAACTGGCTTATGAAAAGACAAACTGTAAACCCTGAATTACTACTATTTAAAACACAAAATGGAACAATTATTTTCTCATCAAGAAGCCAAATATGAAACCTAAGATGCTATGGGAGAAGTCAACTTCATTTCTTTATCCCCAGACTTCTGCAAGCTTTCTCTCAGGCTTCCCAGTTTACTTCTCCAACTCTCATTATCTTGGTCCAATCTTGCTCTTCCCTTCTGTGGTTCTTCCTCCTGACAGCTGATTTCTTACCTCTCAAGAGGTAAATTGGAAAGAAAGAAACATAACCCATCACCAAAATAAACCATCTCACCTTATTTCCTTCTTCTTTGACTTGAGGATTTATGATTTTTATAAATGAATAGAACAGCTGTCGAATTCTAGAATCTCCTAAAAACACAATATGTTTGTCTATGAGGCAATTTTTTGCTTCACTGTAAAACAAAACAGCAACATTCAGGTTACAGGAAATTTATAGTATTTTAGAAAAAATCTTTAGAGAAATCTGTAGAGCAATACAGATAATTGTACATATTATATCCAGCCCTAAGTAATGGTAAACCTTTAAAATATGTTCATATAATTAAAATTAACAGTCATGCACGTGAAAATTAACTCTTCAGCTAATGTGATGGTTGGAATGACAAAGTAGGCTTTCCTATTCCGAAGTGCTACAAAGAAAGTAGTTTCCAAATGGTAATAAACAACAGTAATAAATGGCATTCTGAAAAATCAAATTCTCTTCCTAGTAAGTGAAAAAAAGTGACTGGCAATTTTACTGGGAAAAAAAAAATACAATTCTTCAAGAGAATATTAATTTTGGTACACACTTAGCCACTTGAGGTTCAGCAAATCAGGACAGTATTTTCCCTTTCAGTAACCCAGAAGTGACACAGAAGTTCTGCAATGCCTTGCACTATCTGGTGGCTCATGGTGGTAAGCGTCAGTGCTACCACCACCACCATTTATTTGTTTTAGTACAGAAACACAAACATGGTACAGACGCACAGAAACATACAACAAAGAAGTTCTTCTGGTAAATGAAAGCCTGGAGAATCAGCCACAAAGCAAAAAAAAAGGTGAGACTGTGATTTCAACTGCAGCCTAACAACAATTACTCTTCTTTCCAGGCAGAAGAACAAAAGAAGAGTTTCCTTACCTATTCTTGTACTTGTGCATCATACAGCTGTGAGGCTGCCATACTTTTTCTCCAAGAAATCTCCCACTGGACAGAAGATACTCACATGTATCATCACCTTTAAAATAGTAAATTAAGGTTAAAAATCAGACTCATTAAAATTAAAAAAAAAGCCCCACTGCTATTAAAACATAAATAAACCTGACAATACTGGAAACACAAATGAACTGAAGCAACCGACAGCAGTAACCAAGAGTAACTTCTGTCTCGCATGGACTTTTGCTCATCGCACTGGTCTTCTGAGTGAAATATTCCTGACCCCGAAACATTACTGGCCTCATTCCTGCTGCTGGAAAGAAGCTGTGACCTAGCATGGCGCCAGTCCACTGTGCTATCTACAATCCAGGAGCAAACTAATGTGAAATTAAACACTGAAGAGCTCAACATAATAACCTTCTGCAGAGGATTACCACACGCTGCATCTTGTACAGAACATGAGGCCCAAAATGGGGTTTGTGAGAAAGTCTGTTACACCTCCTTATTTCAGATGCAGCTGTCACCTTGCAGCAGCTGAAATCACATGCTGGATCAGCAGGCAAAACAAAAAGACATTTACATGGGATTTTGTGGACAAATTCTGAATTGCAGCTTTATTTCTTTTTTCCCAGTCCAGACGTTTTGCACTAATTACAATTAATCACTTTGTGGGTGGCGATGGTTCAGGTCACTTTTCAAATTCACATAAATGAAATACCTGATACGAAGTCAGTGCCTTATCTTCCCATACATGCAGCTGGCTCTGCTGCCACCACCCCAAGGCAGCTCAGCACCGTGCTGCAAGGAGCTGCCCGCCAACATTTTTGTCATTTTTGGCAAACACACAGGAAAATGGTGGTGAATGAAAGGTCGACTGCCTGTGCTAGCTTGTGCAGAAACAAACTGTGGGCCACAACCCCTGCCTAGTGCCTTCCCTGAAACCTTGCCTTCGCTAACTCTGCCGAGTTTTTCCTCCACTCAAACCTGCAGTAATTCTACAGAACCCGGTGTTTTCTGCCAGCTTCTCCTCAGAGCTGCTGGAAGCCACACACAGCGAGACAGGCAGTCTTTCTACCCCAATAATGAAGGGAGAACCTGAAGCTCTCTGTCGAACTCCAGATATCAGACAGGTGGACAGAAAGAGCCCACAGCAGGGTGACATCCCAGGTCTGCAGGAACGGGAACACACAGCTCTGCCGGCCCCACTCCAGCCCACAGCCCTCAGAGGAAGAGCTGAGAACCCCAGGCGAGCTCTTAGGAAGCACAGAGCCATGGCATCACCTACATGTGCTTGACCAAGGCTTCCACACGACCACAGCCCAACTAAGGAAAAGAAAGAAGTACACTAGATACAGACAGACTCTGTGCAACATTCTGATAAGAAAATCTATGCCAAGTTACAGTCAATCGCCTGTTGCTTTTCATCTGTCCTGCCTAGAAGTGCACAGGAAAGGACACGTGTATGTGCGCATATATGCAAATACATGTTTGGAGCAGTTCTAGCAGCACCGCCTAGGAAGCAGAGGAATTCTACACAGCAAGCTGTTGCTCAGTCCTGGGACAGCATATATCAGCAATGACAGCTTTTGGTCATCAGAGAGAGATTTGGCCCCAAAGCATGCTGCAGAACAATCCCTTCACCCTGCCCTGAGCTGCATCAAAGCTGGGGTGGTGCTGAGCCAGGGCAGTGCCAGGGGACAGGCAGGGGCAGGGCTGCAGGGAGCTGGGACAGCCCCTGCGGTGCCAGCCCTTAGCCACGTGGGCCAAAGCAACCAGCACCTCTTCGCGCATGTCCTCAGCAGCCCAGCTCTGGACTGTTCATACCTCTGGAAATGCTTCACCCGATCCTGTAAAAGTTTAGGATATGCACTGACACTATAATTACAACTTAAACCACCACTGCTTCAGCAGCAACAAAGTGTGAGCTTAACACTTCAAAACTTTCCACTTTTGGAGTATGAATGTTCATTATCTACGTTAAAAGCACTGGCTTTACTGAAATCCAACTATTGTGAGGTTTCCCAGTGCGTTCCATAAAGCGTACCTCCCCCAAAACAAAAGCGCACTTCCCATAACCACCCACGAAATATTGAAATATTTGGTCCACAAAGTTTTGGATTGCTCTCCGCAACACGCACGAAGCACTGCACAAGGCACGAATCCCCTCTTGACTCCCCGCGACATTGTTGGATACAGTGCAGACAAATAAGACTAACCCATGGGGACAGGTGAGCCCCCCTCCTCCCACACGCTTCGCTCAGTGCGCAGAGGAGCACCGACACCTGGGAGATGGCAACACCGGCACCCGCAGTGCTCCTGCAGCAGTAACACAACACGGACGAGGGAGGCAGCGCCAGCAGGAGACACCTGCTTCCCTTGCTCCCACAACAGCATCATCTTCCATTATCCCACAACTACTTAAGTTAAAAGGTGTTCCCTCTTACAACACAAGTACGTAGCAAGAGACATAATAGCCAGCAACAACAAAACTTGGCATCACAGGGCAAACCAGCCTTGGTGAAAACACGCGTAATGGAAATGCATCTGTATTTCCCACAAATACAGAGCCAGGATCACAGACCTTTCCAGATAACCCTTGCGCTAACATTGGCAATTATCATTTGAGAGCTGATTCTTAGCTGCCTGCTCCTTCATAGCCCACACAGAACATGCACGAAGCTAGGAAAATATAATGAAAAACACAAAACAAAATGCATGTTTAAAGCATAGCTGACAGCCAAAACTCTGAGCTCTCTCTTACTCCAAAACTCCAGCTGCTCTCTCACCTAGCATCATGAAGAACATCTCAGAAACAGAAACACAGACAATGCAGTTTGTGTATGCTGCTTCTTGGAGCAGAACTTAAAATTAGCTTGAGGAAGGAAGAATTGGCAGGTGAAGACATCTTTTGCCGCCACCTTCCTTCCTGAAACTCCTCCCTCTTGATTTCAAGAAAATCAGAAAAGAAGAAGTAGAACAAACTGTATTCTAACAGTTACTCCCTGGCTCATTTATTCAACCAAGTCCAGCCATGGTAAGAGAAACCAGTGTTACAATGTACAGCTACCTACGCTCTGTAATAACAGGCTGTAATAACTAGGCTTCTTTCCTTTCCTGGAACTTCAATTATTTATCCCTGCTATTGCACCATGACTACTGAAAAAAGCTGGAATAACGTGAAGAATTCTAACAGTCTTGGAAAACGTCTGGATAAACATCTTGGAGTCATCGCTCCGGGTTTAGCTCTCCATGAGCAACCCACACAACACGCTAACATGCATAATAAACTCTTGGTCAGGCCGATTTTGATGCATGGAAGAAAGATGTGTTTAAAATTTAAATAAAATACACACATACTGTGATAAACTACTACTTCTGTCATCAAAAAACGTCCACTAATTGTCCCAGGGCACTTCAGGAATTCCCTCAAATTCACCAATAACCTCCCAAGCAAATCCCTGAGGTACCACAAGCTGACACGTCACCCTGACCACGATGCACACGCACTGCCCTAAGCAGCGACAGGACGAGGCAGGGTGCCAGGCGCAGAGAGCCACGTGCGTTCCGGGAGCTCTGGGGAGGCACGGTGAGACCAGAGGCTTCCAGAGCAGCAGTCTGCCACACCCTGCTCTTCAACAAGTACAGGACAGCGGCACCACCTCTTCTTCCAGCCAGCATTCGTTCTCATTCCAGCAGTCAGCAGGGTGTTGCTTCTGAGCAGATCAAAGATCTTGCAGGCGTTTATCAACGCCTTTCCCTCCTCTTCCAGCCGCTGGCACTCAACAAGACAGCTGCTGATCTGATCCTGCTGCCAGCCTGCTGCAGCAGTCGCTCAGAACACAGCGGGGAGGACACGAAGCTGAATCTTTACCTGCATTTTAGCTACCCTGGCACAGCTCAGGTCTGCTGCACAGCTATCTTTGTAACAGAAACCAGAAGCTCAAGACAACCGCAGTTTCGCTTTTCATCCCATCAAATAAAAACCTGTTTCTGCACACTGGCTCTCAAGTAACGTCATTTCTTTGAGTCTCCAACGTGTACACCTGTTTAAGCCACATCATCTCTAGCAAGTTGCTCAAAAATGAAACTGTTAAAAACAAACTATCAAACCCATGCTGCTTGTGATTAGGAGAACAGGTGACTTACAGTTACTACAGTGACTGCAACAAAAACCTCAACTTTGCAAACGATGGACAGATGGTGACAGCTCGGAGCGACCGAAGAGTGAAGTACACAAAGGAGAACCCAGTACTACACTCCCTCTGAAACCCACCGAGCTGCTGAGGAGATGCAGGAGACACAGAGTCGGTCACTGACGGTCAGAGCAGCCCGGGACCCTGCCTTCACCAGGGGCCACAAGGGATGAACAAGAAGAGGGTAACAACACTCTCGCCTAATATCATTCCAACTGTGCTCAGTCCAGGGACTTCCTGAGCTGGACGTGGTTTCCACATATTTTACAGAACCTTCCACAGAGTTCTTTCTGACAAGGTCACACAATCTTCTCTTCAATTTTTTCTCCCTCGCAGCATCCTTCTGCAGGAGCTCTCTCCATGCCCACAGCTGCTGCACGAAGAACGTTTGCCTTTACTTCACATACGCTTCCTACCTGTTTTCCTTGGACTCCCTAGATGTTGGACGGGGACAGATCTATCACAGTCTGTAGACCACTGTCAGTCCTTCCTAAATCATTTGTTTTCAAGCCCGAAGAATCTAGTGATCTCAGTTTACTAATTTTTCAGGGCAAAGCACGTTCCATGCCTTGAGCTCCTGACCGAAGCTTAGCAGCTCCGCACTCCGTGGCACTCCACCAGAACTGCCCACGGGTGAAACAATCCTCATCCTACAGGGCATTTTCTGAAACTGCATTCCAAACATCACACATTGCACGTAAATATATTTTTAACTTATAGATAAGGTGTTAGGGAACAGAGGTATGCTTTCTTCCCCAGCTCCGGATACTGATTATCTGACTATTTCCCCCAGCAACACAGAAAGCTCCTGAAATCCATTAGGAGCACTACTTACATCCGAGTCCTTCTTTAAACAAAGTAGTAGAAGCTTGGAGGGGGAAAGATGAGAGAGGAGAATAAAAATGGATGGAAACAGCGGCCAGGACAGTAAACTGGAGGCTATGTACAGTGTGGTGCCTCCGGAAATGCACCTTCTTAACCACTGATGAGATCACAAAAACAATACCAAAAAAATCTAAATGTCATTCTGCACAAAAACCACAGACTGTTCTTTTTATGCTCTTCCTTTGTGCTTTGTTTAAATTATCCTTCCAAAATCACATTTTGTTTTCATCAAATGTTGCACTCATACGTACAATGGTAGTTTTACAGAGTATAATTTCTCTGAATTTTTATTACGCTTATTATTCTAATCTATCATTCCTCAAAACCATGTCATTTTCCACTGAACTTGTGAAATCTCGAAGTACTCATTCAGTGCCAGGACACATTAGGATCCACAACACATTCTCCAAAAGGCACATTCTCTATTTCAGAGAAATGGAAATCCAGTTGTCCACTATTATTCAAAGTAAAATCTGGTTTTAAACATGATCGTTCTGTGATGATTCTAAGAACACAAACACGGAAACATAAACTTATTTCCAACAAGCTGTAAGACTCTACGTTTGAAATACACAGTGCTAACTTTATGGATATTATATACATATTTAGTCCATTTAACTCTTTGAAGAAGGTGAATGGAAGTTAAAGACAGTTTATAGTGATTCACTTGAAGTTTTACAAAAGATTTAGCTGACGG
This sequence comes from Alectura lathami, assembly GCA_013399715.1. Lineage (NCBI taxonomy): Eukaryota > Metazoa > Chordata > Aves > Galliformes > Megapodiidae > Alectura > Alectura lathami. The sequence continues at coordinate 158,277 of VXAV01000481.1, read as the reverse complement.
TGAAGAAGGTGCTTCATCCTGATTGTTTTGGAGGTACTGCCTGCTCATTTCATTTTTCAAGTGGCACTTTTTGTGTTGTGAAACACGTCACAACAAATTTACCCCCCCCACACATAATTCAGAATATTATAAACCATTATCAGGTTACTTATCTTCTGTCCAGGCTACAAAACTTTATTCTATTTCATTACTTCCGTTTCATTCTTCTGACCACTTGTGTTGCTCTTTGGGAACATTTTCAAGTTCCATTATGCCTCTGCCAAGAGGGGGTGACCAGCACCGCTGACAGTGAGGCACAGGTTAGCTCTAGCAATGCGGTATCACAGTGATATCATCACCTGGTTTGTTTTTCCTTAGTTTCCTGAACATCAGATGTTTAAGATCACTGAAGGGCTGCAAAATGATCCCTCAGCCACCTTTGCTCTTACCTGTCCCCTAATTTTTTATTTTTATTTTTGTCTGCTACAAACTCTCCACCTTCCTCTTCTAAACCATTTGTATTCGAATGCTGCCTCCTCACAGGAGATCAAACTGGATAACTCTGCATTCATTCTCTATTTTCTCTCTCTTGAACAGCTATCAGTCAATGAGAAAACCTCCCTCATCCTACAACAGCTTAAAGAAACTAAGAGCTTTGGGTGAAGGAACTTGCTGAAATCTTTGTGAAAATCCACACTGGCTGCATCACCTTCTACAAGAGCCTGTAGACTCCTACCTTTTTGTGAGCTGTGACTCAACACCCTCACCAAATCTCCCATCACATACCATATGTATGCATAGTCTGCCTCCTTGCTAATTTTGCTTCATATTGAAGTCCCCATTTTCTTAGGTCAGTCTTGGAATCCCCTTCTTAAACATCACAATTGGCACCCTCCTTCCATCTAGTTTGGGGACTGATTTAAGCTGTGGGGAACACAGCACATCAAGCATGCTCAGTTACTTCATCCTGGAGATCCTTCGGCAGTCAGAAAATACTTCCGTGCCTTGCAACGCCCTGCTCTTCGGTTTACTCCATTTACTGACATGTCAGCTGGAGGGTGAACCCGGAGAGCTGCATCCACAAGGGCTCCACAATGAACTGCTTCATCCTCATCTTCCTCAAATGCAGGTCACGAGCCTCAGCACATAAGGACACCACTTGTCCCACTGCGAACAGAGCTGCAGCGATCTGTCTGTGGATAAACTTTCTGGTTTACGCACAAAACCACACTCCACCTTTAACAGCAACGCAGAAGTGGCGATTTCCTCCGGCAGCTCCCACTGTCACTTACGGAGCATGCAGCACCCAGCTTTGGCACCCGAACCACCCAAGGGCCGACGCGGGGGAACGCACCGCCTCAGCGCCTCCGTCCACCGCGCTTCTCCATAAGCGCCGAAAACACGTGAAGCCACGCAACTGTTTATTTTGCTACATCCACCCAAGAAACTGCATGTTGTTACACTTGAGGCAACAGCTCCAACAGAGGAGAAAAATAAAAATAAAAAAGAAAAAAAAAGTATACCAAACCTTAGCCGATGGCGATTTTAATGACTGTAATCGCCAGGCGCAGGCTGTTAACCTTCCTGCAGCGGAACACACGGCGCGATGAAGCCGCTCTGCCCGGGCACCTTCCCCCCTTCCACACAGCCCCCACACAGGCGGACAAGGCCGCCCGCGCCCGGGCTGCGCACACCGCGCCGCCACGCTCCCCGCGAG
>VXAV01000481.1:106827-156120 GCA_013399715.1 Alectura lathami | reverse complement strand
CGGTTTGACCGAGCTCGGCGGTGCTGCGGTGCCGCTCCTCTCCCGGCTTCTGTCAGCCCCGGCGGGAGGGAGGGCGTTCACCTGCGGCGAACGCGGGGCACACCGAGCAGCCGCTCGGACGTACCGCGTTTGGCGGGGCATGCGGTGCGAGAGGAGCGCCGGCGCCTTACGGAAGGGCAATTCGGCAGCTCCGCAGCCGGTTCCTGGAGTCGTGCGTGGAGGGGCGCGAGGGAGCAGGGCGGGTGGCGGAGCTCGGCCGCACAACCTGGGCCGCGCGGGAGGTGCGCTTACGCCGCGTGCAGCGGCCACATGCTTTCTGGTCAAAGTCAGGAGGAACAAAACCACAAACGTGGGAAAGCGTTCAGCGTATGTTTGCGTAAATGCCGGAATTAAGCCAGGAGCAGGCATCAGGCCTCAGGTTTGTGATGGAGTACTGCGCTCAGCAGGCAAAAGTAGTCACGGTCGCACCTCGCAGAACCCTTTCCATTAGCATTGGCTAAAAAAAGTCAATGGAAAAAGGGATGGTTTTTTTTTTTTTTTTTTTTTAATGATCATGTGGATAATGTTCATGAAATACCAGGATTTTGAACACTGAAACGCCTGGCTTTGATTTCACCCCTCTTCCATTCTTCTGTGATCCAAAAAACGCAATTGCAGAAGATCTGCAATTCATTGCATTTGATTATTCATGATTGATAATATATGAAAAAATGGAAAAGGAAGCATGATTATTAATGAAATTGAACGATCAAAACAAACCAGGATGCCTGCACACTGCAAGTTTTATTTTCAAATCTTACTCGAAGAACTGCAAGCATCATGCAAATATGATTTAATGCACGTCCAGGATTTGAGATCTAGGTGTTCTTCTGAGGGGCACCGTTAGAGTGTGCTCAATGCATATGCCATTTCCACCCTCCCACTAACATGTCTGTACTGTCTGCCAACGTGTGTAGTTTTTTCGGTTCAACTCAGTCAACCCAAAAGCTGGTGATGGGATGGATTCCTTTACACCATAAACCAAAAGCTCCTATTGATGTATTATTTTTTGGTCATGCAGCATTCAAAAAGCCAAGCATTTTCAAAGCTTTCTTGCAGTGAGTAAACATTATTATTTTAAAAAAATATTCTTCTTAGTGCTTAGCTTTCCTGGTCCTCATTATTTCACATATGTTTAAGTGGCAGATGCAAGCATTTTACACTTTAATAATATATACATATATATATATATTTGTAACGGCTTCTGCAGCTGAAAGTATTCACCATAATGCTTTTTGTAGCTTTTCACATTGTTATTCATTAATGATTCTTAACAGTCCTATGATATGCATCTTTTCTGCAGTCATTGAGGACCACAAATACTCTTCTTAATTTGTTTTTATAATATTTACTTACATACAAACAGCCTTTTCATCCAACCCAAACATAGTACTTCAGCCTGTGTCCTCCTGCAGTATAACTGTGTTAAGTTTTCTGGCTACCCTGTAAGTCTGCAAGGGTGCCTTTGTGACTGAGTGCAGCTTCTCAAAACCCCCCTCAGCTAGCTGCAATGCTACCAGCAGTGCAGGTGCAGAAAGCTCCACTGGTGCTCCCAGAGTGCTGACTCAGCTTTTCGGTTAGGCTAGCTGCGATGCCTGAGCAAGGAGATTTAATTTTTTCTCCCCAAATTAAAAAAAAAAAAGAATTCATATTTTATTGCAAGAGAGTCTCTCTGGAGAATTTCACTGACCTTCAATTAAATCAGCTTCTTCTTATGGAAGAACAGCAGAAATTAGGAAGGTAACCTAACAAACATATTTCTGTTTATAGTTGTCTCAGAAGATTACAACATACAGGGACAGAAACTCTGTCCCACAGCCTTTTGAGGGCTGGTTCAGCTTGCCCCCTGGATGTCCAGTGGTAGTCCTCACTTGCCCTGAAGCACTAACACTGCTCTTCAGCGATGCCCCAGAGCTCTGCTTGTGGATTACATCTCCAGTATTTTAAGACTGTACCAATGAATACTGATACTATTGAAGATTAAGCATCTTAATTAGGTCTGTCCACCTGTGTATATTAAATATTGAAGTAACAACCTGATCCAGCTGTAGGTGTCCCTGTTCATTGCAGGGGACTTGGACTAGCTGGCCTTTAAAAGTCAGCCAATTCGATTCTATGATTCTGTGAACTGCTTTTGCTTCGTTGCACCTTTGTAGAGGCGATGTAGTTGTTTGACAAGACATCTCCCTTACTGCAGGGAGAAGCTCTTGGCTGAAGTGCCATGAACTAGGAAGTGGTTTGTGTGCGTGCAGTCTCTGTTCTTATGGGCACCTCTGTGCTTCTCACAAGTTAATTGAACTTAGCATCATTGTGTACACCTAAATAATTCACACCAAAAACACTCTACATCAAAGGCCTGATACAAGAGAATTAGACTGCTAACTGCCCATGAAACAGACTCCAGGCATGAATTATCTAGGAGAAGCTTTGTAATTTCCATTGCATACCTACTTTATTTTCCTGTCTGCTGATAACTTCAGTATGCTGGAAGCAAACCAGAAGTATGCTAGCTCTTCCACAGTCACACCTCAGCTTTTGTTTTCCAGACACTCAAGCTTAGCGTTGGCTTTCTGCTCGTGCTGGTGGAAGCATCCAGCACTGTCAGTGGGACAGGAAGACCTGGAGCAGTTGCGGAGAAAGGACAGCAAACTGAGAAGCAAATCATTTGTGGCAGAGGAGGTGTGACACTGCTTTGTAAACTGGATAATGGCTGTGAACATGAAGAGTGAACAGCCGCAGGAGAGATGTCACATTTCTGTTTTCTACAGATGCAGCCTTGGCTTAATGAATTCGTTATTTTGGTAAGAGACTGTGGCATTATGTGCGGTCACTAATGACAGCTAGAAATATTACTGTGGTTTTTGGCTGCGCTGTTTCCCTGATGTGTCAATATAATAAAGCAGTCAGGAGAGACGGGGTTCATCTCACCTAGCTCTAGCCACTGACAATGAATCTGTCTGTTCTAAACTCTTTGTCTGAGCTGCCCCTGTGGGACTGGTGGAAGAAAGGCAGCTGTTACTCACTCGTGGATTAGAATGCTGTCAATGGCTTACTGTTAGGAATGCGGCCCTCTGTTGAATTTAGATATTAGTTTTAACTGGACAGATGTCATTTACACAGATGTGATTGGGGTGAGACAGTTCTTACTTCACTGCTTCCTGTTTTGCTTGGCAGGCTCAGTATTAACGGGAGGAGAACTCTGTGCCACAGGTCGGAGCAGGCATGCACACACCAGTTTGCTGATAAGCTCAGTTCCCAGGAGATCTCATTCTTGTGATTCTCCTGTTTTCAGCATTACAGCCAAGTGGAGCTTCCTGAGAGAGCCGCTGTCCTCAGTCAGAGTCACAGGGCAATCCCAAGGAATGCATGTGAAATAGGTAAAATGCCTATATATTATTGAGAGGAAATATTTAAATGTTCTCTGTCAGAGCATTCCCAGGTGATGTTTTCACTTCAGTTTTCACGTGCTTATAGGAGTAGAGTTCATTTTGCATAAATTTATACAGCAAGGAATATAGACACCAAAGCTGGAAGATAAATTACAACATAGCTTTAAAATGCAAGTTTCCTGTAACATTCCAGGAACATGCCGTTTGTTATGTGCTAACTGGATGATCCCCTACGTTACCTTATAGGTTAAGTGTTGAGTAATCAGTCTGTAGGATCTGCTATACCGCAAACCATATCAGATCTTAATTTATGCACCATTGTCAGCTTGCCCCACTCGTGTTGTAATTCCAGAAGCAAAGCTGTACCACCAACAGATTCCTGGGGAGAGTAGTACTGTCAATAGGGCAGGTTTTCCTTCAGCAACCTTTGTACACTCACCAAATGACAACCAAACGTTTCAATTGCTGAGTTTTCAGCCTCGTAATGGCAATCACTCTTTCCATAAGCATCATGTTTCCATGTGGCATGTGCATGCATGGCAGCCTTCTGTTGCAAACATTTGATTACATTAATGAAAAGGGAGCACAAAGAATAACAAGACTTGTTCAGTCAAAGATAGCACCCTGAGGACTGTCTCAAATGCTGAAACTGATACACCGCCAGACTCACGAGGTCTTGGAAATTCTATCACAAATTACCGCTTTTACAGATTTCTAATTTTAGAAGATTTATAAAATTCCTAAATAGACTGCACAGAAAGGAAGGTGATATTAAATAGTTTTGAAATCAGATGTGCAAAGGATATATTTAGCTTTACCACTAAGAGATGAATGCATCTGCAATTCTATAACATGAGGATTAATGTGTTTTCATTTCAGGTTTCAGGTGTCTGGATCTGAAATAGAAGTGTACTGGGGGGATGGAGACAGGAATGGCAAATAGGCAAATTTTTTTTCAAATACTTGAGTCCTTCCTCCTCTTCCATTAAGGGCAGCCAAGAGGATGCACCTTTCTGCACCACAGCATGTCAGTGCCATGCAGCTATACAGGCTTGAGGTCAGATGGGGACTCTGCACAGCTCGTTAATGCAAGTCAGTTTTTCTTTCAGCTGCTTACATTCTTATCCTCAAAGCCCTGTATACAACACCGCAATGGGTTCAGAATTTTCAATTTGTATCAGTTTCTTGGTAGGTAGGTACTATTTTTTTTTCTTTTTTTCCTTTTCTCTTTTCTTGACTCCTAGGTCAGAGAAAATGGCAGTTCCTTGTCAAGCTGAGCTGTTTCTTTTCACCAATGTTTCATTTTCACATGCTTATTGCTCCCCCTGAGGGTCCTGTATGTGTCCCTTTAAAATTGAGTGTTCTCTCTATTTATGGGGCAGTCTTTGGAAGCCTACACAGCTGCTATCCAAGTTGTGTCATGTTTGGGGAGCATTAGAATGTTTTCTTTTGGCTGCTAGCAATACACATCTATCCTGTAATTATGCTCTGTCTACAACAAAGAAAGAACATCATTTCCACCTCTATCAGTGTAATCTCTAATAAAAAGCATTAACGCTAATTGCCACTAACATTCTGTACAGTACATTAGTAGTCTGTGTGATAGTGGCCCATTAAAAAAATGCTTAGCCTTGGGTGCAACAAGTCCATCATCACGGTGTCAGGCAGCTTCTGCTTGGTGTGCAGCCATAATATATCCAACAGCTGCTGCTGTCATGGACATTAGACTGCTATACTCTGGTAGAAGGCGGGGTACCTGTGTGGGTGAGAGTGGATGCTCATTTACTGAGTACCCTGACATGAAGCTGGGAAGCAAGAAAATTCCAGGAAGAAATTTACAGAACATATTAATTAGGGAATACAGCAAATGAGATAAAGTAATATAATAAAACATAATAATAATAAAAGGTTGCATGAAAGAAAGAAGTTGAGGAAATGGCACAAACTGAGGAAAAGTTATCTGGAAAGAGAGAGATCAGCCAGCACATGACATAAATGCTTGTTGAAGGTAAATCTCTGTAAAGCAGTTCTCCTAATTCTCTTAATTCTTAAAGAATCACTTTAGTTTTAACAGCCCAGAGCCTGTAATGGGGTCACCAATTAATACAGGGCAAAACACATCAAAGAAAAGGGTATGATTGACAGGAAAACCTAGAAAATGATCAAAAGAACGTCATGAAGAGGCTCAGATAATGAGGACTGCTGGATTTTCTGGTGAAGCAATGTTCACAAGCATAAAAGCAATGTAAGGAAGGAATGACGTTTTGGGAGTTGGAGGTAGGTAGAAAGCAGGAACAAGAACACAAAACTTATCTTTAGAAAAGAAGACGAGAAGCAAAGCAGCGGTTATTGTTTGCAGTAATGCCTGAGACACTGAGGCAGCCAAGAAAGGTAAAAACCATGATCCTTGAGAATGGATAGAGGCAAACTTCAATGTCACAAAAGATGTTTGGTTAAAGAAAAAATAAGGACAATGTAAGTATTAATGTGACATCTCCTATTGCCTATGAGAAATTCGAAGAATGTTCAGACCCCGAGGCTAACCAGGTTGTTTCACTCCGTATGATTGCCACTATTTTTGTGCAGTCCAGTGTTTCAGAACCTCTCTTAAACAGGAAATATTAAATATACCTGTGTTGCTCAGCAAATACTTGGCCAGGTTATTTAATATTGCTAGAAGGAGACCACACGAGCCATGGAGAATATCCCAGGTCCACAGAGCAACATTCAAGCTGTCCTCTTTCAACAGTCTGCCTTCTGTGTTCTCACCTGATGTTGGTTATCTGGCAATATTTCAGGCAGTGAAACTGGGTGACTGTAGAACTGGCACATACTTCANATAATTATTACTTAAATTATAATTTTATAATTTTCCAAGAAACTGATGTGTATTCTCTTGACTTTGCTGCTGCATTAGTAATGGAAGAAGGCAGCTTTATACAGAGCTCTCCAGGAAGTAGATTCTCCCTGAACTTGATGTACCTCTGGATCTTCAGAGCTATGGCTACTCTCCCATCTGTATTTAAATGAGCGCAGTTTGGTGGAACTGGGCATGTTCCCCTGAGGTCAGGCAGGAGAATGTNNNACATAACATCTATTGATTGTGGTAGGCAGAGATCAGGCCTTTGGAGGAGAGCTCTTTTCTCACTACTGGTAGGAAGAACCTGCCAGCCAGTCTGATTTCTTCAGTAAGAACAACCTGAATTCTTTTGCATTTTAGTTTCATGTTGGAATTTGCAGTGTGCTTTTGCATTTAAACCTGGAACGGCTGAGATACTGTATTAAATAGTCTACTACAATGAAACATTATGCTGGGGAATTATTTTTATCTTGAAATAGCCTATAATTTAGTAGGTCTTAGTGCAGGGCAACTATGCTGTCAATGTTTTTAGGAAGATAATTTTATTTTAGGAAGGAAAATAGCTTTTTATTAGAAAGATAGTTATAACATTGGAAAAAAAAATCTCTGTATTAGCCTCAGGCTCATTAAAACACTGTTTTGTTCAAATATTTCCAGTGGATGAACAGACTAGAATATTCCCATGAGTCATTTTTTAAAGATGAAATTGCATATTAATAATTTAATTTAAGCAGACTTAGAGTGGTCCTTAGGGTTCATATTGTTCTGCTGTATGTGTTTGTCTATATGGTGCTCTGCTGGTTTGCTGTGAGCTCTTACGGGTCTGCATAACTCTATGATGCTGAAGGGTAGACATACACACACAAAATATCATCTGTGCACCTCAGGCTTAGCAAAGATTTGTCACTGAGGAGCTATCAGATGGCTGAGTAGCTACGCCATTCCCATAAAACACACGTAAAAGCCTGGTGAGCTGGAATCTGCAGGGCAGCTGTTAATGCTTGCTTGCGGCTTCGAACGTCCTGTGCAAGACACTTTAGGGGTTGCTCTAATGAGAGACACAGATCTAATTCTTTCATACAGTATCTTTACTTACACTTTAAAAACACATGTGTTGGGATGGTTCACCAACAGAATATGACTTTCCCTAGAGCCTAGAACCAGAACAAACTCTTACACAGTGAATCCATTGAAGCCTGTATCCTTCAGCAGCTCTCTTCTGTTACCATTTTATCAGTGTCAGCCCTTCTGTCTCAGAAAGAGCTGATAGGGCTCTCTCTCCACTGCTCATCTGCATATTTTCATGGTACATACAAGAATCTGGAGATGTCTTCCTTTCTATAGCGCTGGAGCAGAAGGATCTAAAAACTCTTTCAAAGTTGAAGGCAAAAACTCTTAAATACAATCGGCCTGGGAGCAGGAGGTGGGCATTGAAGTGGTGAAGCGGTGAACGAACAGCTAAGAAAAAATGCAGGCCTTGGTCTAGGTGCAAAAGAGCAGCCAATAAAACCAGAAGGGATCTTCGGTCTGATCTGTTGCCTTTGACAGTGCATCCACGCTACAAACAACGCACAGGCCTTAAAAACACCTCCTGTTTTGCAGAAGGTTGCACCATGTCCCCAGAGTTGCAGAAGAGTGCAAAACAGCTTCAAAATGGAAAAGAAATCCCCATTTCTCTGTTTTCTTCTGAGAACACAGGGTACACTCAAAGACTGAGGTGTTGACCATGGGAGCTGTGTAAGCAGCTAGCGCCTTGTTGGGAAGATAGAGGAAAAAAGAGATGCCTGTGGGATTTCATCTTCATTCCTGTCTGTTACCCGTGTCACTGTAAAGCTCACAGCAGTACGGTGGGTCTGGGCAAACAAGAAACCCAGTTCTGCAATTCCTCTGTAAGTTCTCTTAAGTTCTTTTTGCTCTCACCTGTCCCAGATCACTGCTGAATGTAGTGCATACCTAAAACGGCAGAAGCCCATTTTACAGCGGTATCTTTGCACAGAGTTGGCTGCAGGAAACTGAGAGGTGGATTATGGGAAGTATGTTACCAAGCTTTTAGTTCATTGGGGAGCTGTCAGTCAGATGAGTTTGCCTCTCCTGTTTTGGATTCACAGGCAATGACACCTAGAAGACAAAATCATTCTCACCTTGAGTCTTTTCTACCCAGAGAGGCTGCGGTTTGTCCCAGGAGCTTTCCTGGTTTGGATGGGTGTTCTTCTGGTAAGCCAATTTATTTTTAGAAAAAGTTGTGGAACTGATATTTTGCAGAAATATCCCTTGGGATATTCTTGGCCACCCGCTGCTCCAAAGATTTGGATACTAACCGTGGCAGGTATAAACTGGACCAGTGCTCTTCAAAGGCTGGTAATTGCCGTGTGAGTCAATAGGTGGTGCACCGCACTCGCGGAATCGCTCCTGCTATTTCACTAAGGGTCTTGAAAATTGGCATTTAGGAAAGCTTGTTTTATTTCACCCAAAGAACCAACTTCTGGAGCTTGAAAGCAGTAAAAGAAAATGAACTACATATACATGTTTCTAAGATTGTGTTGAAATTGAAACAATAATTGTAATGAGTTGCATATATTTCAAAAGCTGGTTTTCAAAAGGGCAAATGTAGTTGTTTGGATACTTATGTATCCATTATGGGTTAACGAGAGCCATCATTTCATGATTAGTTGGAGAATATACTTAAACCTGGAATCATGGTTAGGAAATATTGCTCAGGTAATGCCTGCATCAACCACCTGTTTTCCAGGAAGGAACTAATGTATTCCAGCCTAGGAACATACAAGTGTAGTCATTTGTGTGGAAGATCTTTGGTTTTGCATTGTAGGTTGCATTCAGACTGCATCTGAGATTTATATGGAAGCAATACAGAAAATCAACGCTTTTTTAATAAGCTGATAACAAAGTCTGTGTGCAGGTAGATGAATTACGAGTTACTTTTGATGGTACATCTGAGAATTGCTTTATTTGAACTTGCTGTTATGGCTTTGTTTGAAATCAGTATACATGATTTAACGCTGTAAAACACTGGATCACGTGCATTTTGGAAAAACAGCTTCTAGGAGAACCTGTCCTAAACCACCAAGCACTACAGCAAAACAAAACCAACAAATCAAAAGTCACGTTGAAAGCTGCAGTTTAAAGCTGTGTGGTGGAAGCATAGATCTGTTAATCGGGACTAGATGGTCTTAAGGTCCCTTCCAACCCAAGCCATTCTGCTAATGTTGTTTTGTCACTTACTTTTGTTAAAGGAAATTTGGCTATTTATAGTCTTTGGCACAGTATTCATATTTTAAACTGGTAAGCACAGAGCTTTAGATGATTCTCAGTGGCTCATGATTTTCTGCCCGGTGAAGCAGCCTGGACAGTTACGATTATTGCTTCTACAACCACTTTCCAGGTTTTGAAGTTCCTTTCCTTTGTAGGTTCATGCAAATGCATGTGCTGCACAGAGCCCAGCTTGCTGCCTGCAGAGATGGCAGCAGTACATGCCAGGTTGGCACAGGGCTCCGTGAGTCCCCCTCAGGAGGAGCAAGGGAAGTGGGGACCAAACTCATTGCTCCCTGGCACCCGCTGTTGTGTTTGACCCTCATTTATCCGACTGCTTCCCCCGCACGCTGGGATCACGGGCTGGCTGAGAGGGAGCTGCTCACAGAAATGTGCTTACAGAAGCACCAACCAGCCCCAAGAGCTGCTGTGCGCCACTGCTAGTAAAATTCCGCTGGCAGGAAGTGCCGTGGAGTAGATCGGAGAGAGCACAGCAGAAATCAGATGACAAAAGAGAGAGCATTTGCCCTTTGTAGTTTCCTTTTAAAATCTCAAGTGTTACTTTGGTTTGGTTTTGTTTTTTTCCCCTTCTCACAAAAGTACAGGCAGCAATAGTCCCCCTCTCAGTCCTAGCGATAACCCTCGCGTACTTCCTAGTGGATTACGTGGACTCAGGGAAGTAACTTTATCTTTTCAGTCCTTGTAGAAGATTCCTGGCTTCTAGGTCAGAAAACAAACTCTAACCATTTTAATGATTTAATTTTTTTCTTTACAACAAAAATATTTTAAAATGCTAAGACAATGAAGTACTAACACTTTACAAATCATCGTGGTCCAATGAATAATGGCGGGTATTTACATGAAATTTTGTTTTACTCACTGAAGAGAAAAGAGCTATATTTTATCATGGCAATTTTCCTGTTATTAACTTAACACACAGCTGTGGACATTTCCCCTTTTATAAATAGAGCACAGCTGTGGGCACACAGCAGCTGCACATAGGGCTACATTTTCTTATTTGCCCTTTTTTCTTCATCAGTTCATTGCAAGCAAGAATGAAAAACTTCCTTGAGAAACAGTTTTTAGTGCTTTTTCCTCCTTGCATCGTTTGGAGCAGCCTTTGGACTCTCAGCCACTAACCTTTGGGGTGGTGCTGTCGTCAGGTTACAGGACCTTCTTTAGGGTATTTTCTTCAGGCTTTCCTTCAGGGGTTCCTGCTGATCAAGCCTGTCTCACCTCTTTCCTTTTCTGCTCTGGCTGTTGTTCTCATGCAGTTCTCTCCAGCACCTCTCAAATCCCTCCCAGTGCCAAAAGCATGGCTGTTGGAGCTGCAGTTCATTTAGGGCTTTCAGAAAAGCACTGTGTGACAGCAGCATCTTACATGGTCTTAGACAAGAACAGTCTTTGGTTCTCAGGATGTTCCTTGTGATAGTAAATTACTGAAGACAGCAGTAGATAGATTTGTGTCTCATGCACAACTGAATGAGCTACAAGGGCCTAACAGAGCCTGCTCTTCCTGACATGTGCACATCATTTCAAAAGCACACAGTCCTGCTGATTGCAGCAGGGCATCAGCCAGCACAGCTTTCTCAACACCAGGAGTTTTGTGCAAGGCAGAACCCTCATTCTCTGGCTGCCTTTCAGTGAGAAGATGAGCCTTCTGCCTTCTTCTGGTCATTAATCTCGCTTAGCATTTGGAGAAAAGGATTTTTTTCTGCTCTTGAAATTCTCTTACTGTGAGGCATGGTGTTAAGTTCCTTGTGGAATTTTTCAGAATGGGATGTTGAACTGAAGAGTCAAGCAGACAATCACACCCCAGAGACAGCTGTAGGCAGTCTTTGAATGCACTAAGCAAATGCTTTACATCAAGGGGCTAAGAAGTAATGGAAGTATACTTTAAATTCTGGGTATGAATTCCTGCTGATGCATCTAAGCAAGTAACTTTACTCATTCAGTAGCTTCTTTTGGAACACTGGACATGCTTTATTTTTTTTTTTCCACAATTTATTTAAACATCTCACATATACAAAAAACATTTTCTTTTTTTTTTTTTTTTTTTGAGAAGTGAAGATTCTTTTTTTACCCATTGGAGAAGATGAAAATGAGATTTTGAAAGCANCATATAAAAAATACTTTTTTTTTTTTTTTTTTTTTTTTTTTGAGAAGTGAAGATTCTTTTTTTACCCATTGGAGAAGATGAAAATGAGATTTTGAAAGCAGGAACACCTGATTTTGGAGGGAGAGGACAAAGATGAGGAAATATGATCCACATGCTTAAGCTGGGGGTGAGACAGATTTCAAAGAAACAGAGAAGTAATACTTTAAATGCTGCTAGCACCATCAAAATTCAAGTATTGGAAAGATACTTTGGAATAATGAAATTAGCACCACTGTATTCTGAGTGGAACTGAAAGTAACTCATGATATGGAGAAGTGCCTACAAAGGATGTGGATCACGCTTCGTTTAGTGTATGAGGTAGTTTAAACCTTTGGAAGTCATGGTTTTAAACTTCCTCTGTGGAAGATATTCAAAGGCCACAAGTGGTGCAAACTTTCATGATTTTTTTATTTTGTTTTGTTTTTTTTTTTTTCTTTACAGAGGTTGACATTTCCCAAAGCAAGGTGTTAAATCTTGAAAGACTTCCAAGTCCTTTTGGGGCAGTATTAAATTTCATTGCACAATGCTCCAATCAATTCTTCTCCTTCTCTTTCGCCCAGAGTTTAAGCAAGTAGATGAACAGAAGAAATGGAAGGAGTCAGCTTTCATTACAAAAAGAAATGACAAAAAGAATAATTTGGGGGGGGACCTTTAAGTTAATTTTAGTTCATTTATTTGAAACAGACTGGGCCAATGTCCAAACCGAATTCTTGGTCAGCGCCGCCAATGTCCAAAGGTGCAATGTCGAGGATGGGCAAGCGGGATGGCTTGTTTGTTCTGTACTCAATGATCGTTTTGCCCCATTCATTGTTCTTTCTCTGCAAGACAAAATTCATTACAGCTGTTACTGCACTGTTCATAGAATTGAAAATTGTTTCACCTAGATGGATAATTTCTGAAAGAATTTTACTTTAATTTTGCAGCCATTGTTTGCAAGTAAGATCCCCATATCCAATTCTTTAGAACTCCAATACAGAGAAAATATTTGCTTTCACCTTAATGTTTGTGTTGCTCTACCTTACCATGTTATTCACACTGATATCAGACCCTCAGAGAGCCCTGCCTGAGCTGTTGAGGACTTGATCCTGCCCCTCCTGCCACTTGTGCACTACTTTCTCATTGGTCCTCAGTTTCCACAGAATTTGGGCCTGGGCCCTCTGAAAAGCTTTTGCTTTTTTGCTACATTGCACAGTACAGGAATGATTTGTTGTACCCCAGTCCTTGCCACTTGTTCAAGATCTGGCACAGGTGGTTCTTATAGGCTATTTATCCTCACTGGGTAAAATTTTGCTGGTCAGACTGATAATCAGAGCAAAGTTCTGAATCAAAGCACAACTCTAATGCAGTCATAGTGCCCATGCTTTCTGTGTTACTTACAGAGCAACCATCCACAAGAACACTGAAAGTGAATCTGCTGTTGCCTTCAGCTCGTAGTTCAACATCGTTGGATCCCTGCAGTATAACAGCCTTTTTAAGGTTTCCAGTCTCCTCATCCATGTAGGCAATGCTGTTCTTGCAGTGGTAGGTGATGTTCTGGGAGGCGTGGTTGGCCAGCAGACGCATGAAGGCAAGTTGGGTGGCCATGTCCTTTGAGCTCACGCCTTCACTGTTGTACTCAAACTGAAAAACAGAAAGGAACCCAGTCAACTGAACTGCTGTGGAAAGGTGGATATTTGCACATTTGCTGTAGGAACATAGAAAAAATCACAGAAGTCTGGTGTCAGTTACCTATTGCAACCGCAGAGCTAGAGAACATCAAACAAAACTAGCAGGAACCAGGTTGAAAACCAGGCACAAGTGGTTGTTGTTAAGCTGTGGAACATTCGAGGAAGAGAAATCCATTGTTTCCATAAATACATAGAAACAATGCCTGGCGCAAGACAACTCTGATTTTAATTTTTTTAATTTTAGTTTTATAGAACAGTATCTGTGGATGTTATGAATGTTTGCTTCTTTATATTCTTTTGCAGAATCTTCCTTTAGAAATGTGAGAAACAGGACTCTAGACTACCCTGAGCCCTTGTTCTGACCCAGTGATGATTTTTAATGTTCTTACATAAATAACTTGGACACTGGGATTTCATCACAGGACTAAATTTCATTTAAGAATCATATAGTTAGATCTTAACTATACAGAAATTTTCAGCAGGCTCATGCAGTGGCTAACACACAGGTAGACATATTGCTTGGATTTACTTAGACTGGCACTTGTAAGTGTTACGATGGCATACACATAGGATCTGTTATGTGTAATAAAAACATCTTTCCAGGAACGGGGCAGTATGTTAAAAATAAATCCCAGTTAAAGGAGTAAGCAAAAATAGTTCTCTTACTTTCTCAGTTTCTGGACTGTCTCTATACTAGCATAGCATATTCCAGTCCAGGATTCACTTAGAAATAGCCACTAATCATGCCAAATCGAACATTTGCAGACATAAGGAAGAATTAGAACACCACCAAGAAATTCTTTTAGCAAATTGTGATTGAAGCCAGAACTGGAACCCTGTTCCCTTGAGATAAAAGGTAGTCATTTCCCTTTTTATATTTCTCCTCTAAAAGTTTAATTTATGAGTTTACTTGCTGAGAGTCAGCGGGGGGATTCTTCAGACAGCATTGTAGGAAAGAATGGTCCTCCAGCACATCACTTACCTGAGTGCCACCATTGATAGTTTCACCAACCCATACGTGCTTCTTGTCCTTGGGATTCTTGTTGACATACCAGTTCTTAGTGGGAATACTTTCAGGGTTAGCATGGATGCAAGACTCCCCGGTAGCAAAGTTACAGTATGCTCTAATGGCATCTGCGGTGCAGCCTTGGTTAGGATCAATCCAGTAGAAACCTGTAATTGAGGAAAGAAATATGAGCAACAGTTCACTGAGCCTAACGTTTGCGTTCAGTTTATACTCAAGGGTTTGAGCCAGAAAGGACATGTCTGGCGTGAACGTACCACTGCTCCATTCTGGGTGGCTAAGTCTGAGGTCACGGCAGGTGCGAGCTGGGTTCTTTTTGGAGCCTTCTGGGGTCAGCAGGGTCTCAATTTGGTTGTTCAGTGTTTTCAGAGTGGCATCAACTTCATAATCCTTGGGTCTGAGAGAAGGCTGATCAGCCCGGTAGTATTCTGCATCATAGCCAACTTCATATCCACCACCACTGGGACCAGGGGGACCAGGAGGGCCAGGAGGACCAGGGGGACCCTAAAGTTTTTCAAAAGCAAAAGACAAGAAGCATTCTATTATGAATATGATTCTTTCAGCTGACAGCTTCTACACGTGCCTTGTCCTGCTGAAGTCCTAGCACCCTCTGAGGAAGGACATACAGAGCTGCTGTGTGGTAACCACTAAAGCAGTAGAGGATGCACTGTATAGGACTACCACATCTTTGTGCATATACTGGCTGGCCTTTTATGAAAAAGGACTTCAGGTTTAGGCCCAGTAGGGAAATGTTGAATGTTAAACAGCCACCAACATTCAGAACTCTTTTTTTTATTTTTTTTAAATAGAAGCACACCTCTCCCTAAACTACTAAGATTTTGAAGCTATTTTCTTGTAACTGTGATCTAAATGTGTTAAATCAACAAAACATACTCACAGCAGGGCCTTGGTGACCGTGAGCACCACGTACACCAGCAGGGCCAATGGGTCCAGGGAGACCATTGCGACCATCTTTACCAGCAGGACCAGAAGGACCAGGAGGACCCTAAAAGGAAACTTGAATAGTTTAATGCCAGTAGAGAACACTACAAATAGGGATGCATGTAAATGGAAGTGCACAAATACATTCCATAAAATGAATGGGAGAAATTATCTGCATATGCTCTTAAATTCACTTACCCTTGGGCCTGCAGGACCAGTGTTACCAGGAGGACCTTGATCACCATGTTGGCCCTATTAGGAAAAACAAATGCGCACTCATTTAAAAAAAAATAAAAGCAGTGCCACACATTGTATTAGCATGATTCAAGAGGAGACTATAATCAGCAGATGTATTTGGGTTCAGAGAATGGAAATCTAGGGCTACTGGCATTAGTGGAATTGGCATATAAATGCAGCAGGAAAGGAGTATTTAGAGGGGTACCCTGTAAAAGTCTCTGTATTGTTTCTTACGGTTTTCAGAGAAGCTGTTAAAATAAGAGAATTTGCAGAGAGGATACCACAATTCAAAGGCAAGAAAATCTGTAAGTGACTTCTGCTTCTCTGTGATACAAAAACTTTAGAATTTCTGACCAGAAAAAAAAAACATTAGAACAAAGGCAGAGCTTTTTGAATTCTGTGCTAGTGAAGTGCAGTTGAGTTTCAGGGCAAACAATGGCACTCACAGTTCTAACATCAACTGTCAGTGGCATTAGTAACGTTTGCTGTTTTATGTGGAGAGCATTGAGCACTAAAGAGGATCTTATGGCCTTTGAAAGATAACACAGAGTGGAGTAAGTCAAAATACTGCAGGTCATTTACTTACAGCAAGACCAGGAAGACCCTGCAATCCGTTGTGTCCCTTCAGGCCAGGCAGACCTCTAGGTCCCTTATCACCAGGTTCACCCTTCTCACCACGTGGACCTTGTGGGCCCTAGGAGGGGATATAGGCGTCAGAGGAAGAAAACAGAAGGCTTCAAGCAGATGTTACTGACAGAGAAATAATTAAGCATAGGCATTGTGCCACAGATTGCCCTGATGTATTTATGTGCATCCTGTTAAGATGCCCAGGAAAATGTCAATCCCAAAAGCTTCAGGTTGGGTCCATGAGAAAGAATGCTGATCAAGACTGTAGGTCTACAAATATTTACAGCTCCTTAAGCACTACTTTTTGGGCTCGAACGCAGTTCTGGGCCCTTAATAATTCTCTTCTTGCATCAATGTAGTAATGTATTTAGAAATCAGACTTACAGCAAGACCTCTTGGGCCAAAAGCACCAGCAGGACCAACAGAACCAACAGGACCCTGAAACAGGAAAAGAAAATGCATGTCACTGCTGTATATCATACCTAATAAAAGTTCTATGCTCAACATTTTTCTGCGGAGAGCAGAATAATTATTCACATATTACAGGGTTTTGATGTATAATGCATATATCCATATATATATGATGGACAAATGTTAGTCTGTATCAATCAAAAACCGTAACATCTCATCAACTTACAGGATCACCACGGTTTCCAGGCTTTCCAGTAGGACCAACTTGACCATGAGGACCAGGAGCACCCAGAGCACCACTGGGACCGGGGCTACCAGGAGCACCACGCTCACCCTGGGAATAAGGGAATGCAAGAGGAGAGACACTGTGTTACTACTGACTTCCCATATTGGAATTTTTTTTTTCCATGAGTATGAAATAAAAGGAAAGAACAAGTTACCTTGAAACCAGGAGCACCATCACGGCCTGGAGGACCATCGTGTCCAGGATTGCCCTGTTAAAATATGATTTAAAAATATTAAAGCCCATCAATATTCACCTCACACAGAACTGTGTCAGCCTAATTGCTCCCAATGAGATTTAGAAGACATTGAGATAACAAATTTTGAAGATAAACCCTTTGTCATAAATGCCACTCAATTCCTGTAAATACATCATTCTCAGAAAAATAAGATGGTCTTAAAATATTTTGAGTTTTCCAAGATCAGTATAGAAGAAAGTTACTGGTTTTTGGTTCTATTTTTGTAAATGAAAAGTTAGTACAGGAGTTCTGTTACTAACAGTGCCTCAGATTATCAAGTAAGCTTCCCTGCTAATGCCCAGAGAAAGCTTTACATGGTTATCCTTACAGGATACAAGATAATGTGTGAGTATCTTACTGCTCTTACAGTGTAAGTCATGTCTAGCCACTGTGTGGATACTCTTCGAGGTGCGCCACTAACCTGGGTGGCTATGTTGAATGGATAAGCTTATTTGCTGCTCTGTGGAGAGCTGGTAGCAGCGCCCTGTCCTCCAAATAACCATCCATGCAGCAGGGCATTAGAGGGGGCAGTTTACTGCCTTGCAGTGCTCCCACATTCCCCTTTCTACACAGATCCTCCACTCCCTGCATTGATCTGTGGGGCTCAGCAGGACCTGCCACACAAGCCAGAGTTTGTTCCATCATATTTTTAGCCTACCAGCATGTTATGGTGAAGGACTGCATATCAGGAATCTTTATACACCTCAGACAGTGTTAATGTCTGTCTTGTTAGGACTTCAAAGTCTGCGGGTGCTGCGCAGGTCCACTAACTGAACTCCAATATTTTGTGTTACGTGCTTCATATGTCTTCTGAGTGGGCCTTAAGTTAAAAAGGTTTGTCTTTTATCCTAGGAATTGCTAGATCCCTTGAGTAAAAGTGACCGCAATTTTTATACTCCCATGTATATTGTATCTAATATTATGTTTGAAAAATTCACAAATAACCTGCTTTCCTGATGTATGTGTCTCTACAGCCAAAACCCTGCCCCTTGGGATGTAATGTTTTTACCAGCCCCAACAATGAAGTCATCTTCCTCCTCCACCTTTCCTGGCAATTAAGCCAAAAGATTGTGGTTGTCACTCCAGGATATACTTCAGACAACTTCTGCCTGGCATTTGTCACCTAGTCAGGGCTGTTGGGGAAGAGGATGGAAATTAGCTCCATAATGGTACCACTGCTCTGTTTTAGACCCTGCCAAATCTGGGATAGATGTGTATTAAGAACCTGTAATAATTTTCCCTGAAGACACTGCAAGGTACAACTTTGCCAGCAGAACTGCCTCCAGGTGCATCCAATTTTTCTGTGCATTTGCCATTCGCTCAGAACAAAAGCAAAGCAACCTTGAGGAGGAAATAAGTCATAGCTTACGTCACGACCAGCTTCGCCAGGAGCACCATTTGGACCAGGAGAACCCACAGGACCAGAGGGACCACGAGCACCAGGAGGACCAGCAACACCCAGGGGACCAGGTTCACCCTAATACAGGAACAGTGGTAACAAAATTTGACATATAATACAACAAAAACCAGTCCTGTAAAACTGTCAGCAGTCGGTTCTAGAAGTGAAACAACCAGGAGACAAGGAGAAACATATCTAACTGTGGCAAATATTATCTTCATTCTGAAATTTCTACCTCTTCTATCCCTTGCTGAGAAGAGAAGCCTCTGATGCCATTCAGAAAGATGCTCACCTGCAGATACCAGTCTGGTTTGTCTGCAGCAAGCAATAATTTCTTCCACTGCTCTAAGTCTGTCAGCTCCATGTAACTATAATCCGTTTGCAGCAGCAATGAAGACAGCAGAATCTCTCAGGTGTTCCTTAAGGAGACCTCAGCTTTTCTTTTCACACTGTCTTGCTTAAAGCAGGTAGTCATATACTCACTGTTGCCCCAGAGACGCCTGGAAGACCACGTTCTCCCCGAGAGCCAGGCAGACCAAGGATACCAGGAGCACCAAGAATACCCTGAGGACCTGGGGTACCAGGAGGACCCTGTGACATGAAAAGATTAGATTAACAGAGGAAAAAGCAACTTTTATGGCCCTCCACATTTCTAATTTCTTTTGCTCTGTAACTATTTTCCAAAGCTCTCAGGTTGTGTCAGTGCCAGTTTCCACATGGAAAAAAATTTGTAACCAAGGCAGAAGACTTTAAACCCCAAAGCTACAGGTCTGTAGGAAGGTAATGCTGATTATACGCCCCCCAACATACGTACATATGCTTTCGCTTTCTAGGCAAGATCTCCTATTGTGTCATTCCCATTCATTAACAGTGCACGAAAATTGGCATATTCAGTAGAGAAGATGACTGTTGAGGGAATTCCATAGTGAAGAAACTGATCATCTGAATCTGAAACAGCCTTAAGGTGTGTAGGTGGTATCTAATATCTCCAAACAAGCCTTAGAGCTTTACTTAGAGCATTACTTATCCTTTGAAAGGCAAAGGTTTAGATGAGACTTTTCAATTTCCTTAAAAGTTGAGCAGGTGCTGCTAAACTTGGCATAAGTAAATCATCCTGACAGATTACTCTAATTTACTATTCTTTATTGCAGTCTTGCCCTCTAGTTCAACTATATGTTCTTACAGCATAAAGCTATAAAATTTACTGCTTTATACCAGACTTCACAAAAAGCCAGTAATTCTGAATGTGTAAGCTTAAAGATACTCCTAATTAATTATTGGCATAATTCTAAGCCACCCGGGGGTCAGACAACTTTAACCTTATGATCCCCACAAATTTGAATCTGTGATGCAGAAGTGAATTCAGATTGTTTTAAATGGATGTTCACATGCTCCTCTTTCTTCTGTCCATGACACTATTTCAGAGCAGGAGACTCTGCTTCCCTTTCTCAGACTAAGCAGCAATTCCTTCCACAGTTAGCTTTCCTGCTTTCACTTCAGCTGCTGGCAGAGAAAGATGAAACTCAGCAAAAAAAAAAGAGAAACATCGGACCCAGAGGTAATGCTCATTTTCAAGGTGTGTTTGTCACACATGTATAAACAATTTCTTGAGTCTCAGTGGAGCTCCTGCTTAAAGGCTTTGCCAAATTTGAGGATAAAGAAGTGTCTGTCATAAGTACTAAAAGCATCTTCAAAGCTGTAACATTTACAGGAAGAGAGACAGTTGCAATGACATGCAGTACTCAGTTACTTACAGCAGCACCAGCCTCTCCAGATGGACCTTTCTCACCAGCAAAACCAGGTGGGCCAACAATACCCTGTTCACCAGTACGGCCAACTGGACCCACATCACCACGCAGACCTCTAGGACCATCTTTGCCAGCCGGGCCAGGAGGACCTGGGGGACCAGTGATGCCCTAGGAGGGAGTGTGAACATGACATCTCTACAATACGGAACCACACCGGGGAGAACAGAGGTAAGTGTCAGCTTATGTCCCTGTACAAAAACAGTGCTTCACAATGAACGGGTTATCAGCTGTTCTGGAACAACTTCTACTCCTTTTGTTAGTAGTGGAGAGCTGGAATCAGAAGAATTATTGAATTACTGAACGTGGCAAAATTTGACACGACTATCGATTTGGCTTTGGTGACATTAATCACAACTGTAAAGTCTATGGAAAAAAGCTTTCAGTTCAATGGGACTGTTTTGCCTTGGGTACTGGCATTTAAAATATATTTCAATATATGAAATAAATACTTTTTTCTAAGGTTTTGGAACACCTTTACGAAAAGAAAGTTTTACAAAAGTCAATTGGAAATAAGAATTTTTGGCTGAAAAATAAGGAAGCAGTAATTCACATTCTTAAACACAATGAGCGGTTGCCCTACTTCAAAAAGGGGCTTGGAGATACTTTAGGAAGTGTAGACCCTAGATAATCTCTGCATTCTTTCTGAAGCAGGTGATGGCCTTCGTATTCCACTCAAAAGCAATGGCTATGCAGCTACTCTCAGAGAAAAAGCAAAAGAAACCCGGAGTTTTACAACTGGCTAGGCACCTCAGGACGCAGAGGGATGCTTGTAAAAAACCAAACTGAACACAACTCCCACTCTGGGAGCTTTCTCATATCCCGTCCAGTCCTGTGAAGATCTGAAGTGATTCTAGTGTAGGCCGAATTTGAGTCCATGTAACAAAAATGAGGACTGTCCCTAACCTATGCAATGTTGGACTTGTCTCCCACTAAAACTTCTCCATCAGGTACTTACAGCAGGGCCTGGAGGACCAACTCTTCCAGCAGCACCAGGGAAACCAGTCATGCCCTAAAAATAAAGTCAAAAGGAAGATTTAGTTTAAAGGAAACAATGACTTCATGTAAAGCAAAGGCCAATGCTAAGAGCCTGAAAACTTACAGGAGGACCAGCATCACCACGAGGGCCAGCAGGACCAGCAGCACCGACGGGACCCTATGTGTGAAGGACAGAAAGAGACAGATGAATCAAGCAAAGACTGCTTATGCTTGCACTGAGGGGAAGTAAAGGGGGCCAACATCGCTCTTACAGAAGTCAAGGATGATGTTATTTACTTTAAAGGGAGAAGTATTGGACCCCAAACCAGAATTTATGCCCTGATACAGGGTAGAAAATTCTTGTGGACTTTTAAAATCAATGTAGTAATGACTGCGAAGAGTTGCATAAGGCATTCATGCTTCAAGTCAATCTGTCTTGCCAATGCTACATGCATCTAAGCAAATCTGGAAGCAAAATGTGAAAGGTGTAGTAAGGCCAAGAATGCCAAGTCCTCTGTACAGTATGACTGCTGCAGCCACATAGCTCCAAGGCCTGGTGCTGCTCCATTAGAAGCACATAGCAAGATCCCCAAGCTACGTTATCTTGCAGCACTTCACAGTATTTCATATACCAAGGCCTGACCTTCTGCATTATTTCTACCAATTCCCCAGTAATGGGCTGCATGCATGTGAAGCAATGTATACCCTGAGCTATAAAGGTGTCAGCACACCAAAAGCCTGTCTGCAAGTGGATGCACAAATTTGCACACTTGCTTCTGCATGACTGGGTCTTAAAGTCAGGCTGCAATAGCACATCCTGTCTTTGAGAGGAAGGTTATCAGGGTCCTCAGCTCAGGAACTTACCCATAGACACCCCCTGAATGGTCCAAGATTTTGCTCATCTTCAGGGCAAACTGAAAATTATTTCTCTCTTCATTTCAGTTCCAGACTCACAAGCTGAGCCCACATAAATAGATCAAAGTTTATATATTTATATCAGAATGCTGATTTTCCTTACAGCCTAGTCTGAGGTTTTGTTTCTTTTTTTTTTTTTAAATCACCTTTTCAAAATTCAAGGCCTTCAGGCTAGCATATTGCTTACATAGCACAGTTAGGAACCATTCATGTTACAAAGGCAGTTCACTTACTGGTGGTCCAGAAGCACCAACTGGCCCAACGGGACCTGTTGGTCCAGCTTCACCCTTCGGTCCCTTAGGTCCACGCTCGCCTTTAGCACCAGGCTGACCAGCTGCACCCTGTGGGCAGAAGAGAAACACACAGAGCAAGGAGTTGGAGAAGCATGCAAAGAAATAACGGAATGGTGTGTCCTCCATCAATTAGAGGAAAATGGAAACAATACTCACAGGAGGTCCAGCAAATCCACTAGGACCTACAGGACCAGGCTCACCACGTTCACCCTAAAAGAGAAGACGAGGACTAGTTGCAGCTGGCTTTAGAAGGGCATTTTTCTGAACATCATGTCTTTGACACGATGGACTGGTTGAAGGAATTGCTACTTACAGGAATACCACGGGCACCAGCTGGACCAGAGGGACCAGCAGGACCTGCTTCACCCTGAAACAGATGGCAGGAAATGTTATGTGGGGGAAGGCCACACTAGTCAGAGCAGGGTTGATCTTGTGGTACAGATGTACACAGCAAATCTCTCCATGTTTTGACCTAGCCTGCTCTAATAACAATTTCTAATGATACTTGGACAAGATAAAGAGTCATTAGGTGCTAATGTGTGGTGGTTCTACACCGTATCAGAACCTCTTCCCACAGTGTGAAGAGGATTGTGGAAATCAGCCTCAACTGGAAAGAATTCAGACAAAGCCCAAATCAGAATCTTCTCTCTGTAAAAACCACTGCCATATAGATGTGCATCCCTTCCCTGCCCTTTTAAGGAAAGGAATGGGGTGCAATGGCAAATTCCCAACAACCCTTGCCTCACAGATGTGAAAAATGTACAAAACCCATACACCCTAACAAGATGGAATTGTTTTCTGTTAGACTAGAGACTTTCTCATCTTAAATATTCATACTGTGGGTAAACTATGTAAGCAAACAAGACACTTCTTCAAATGAAGAGCAGACTTACCCGATCACCAGCACCACCAGCAGGGCCAGGAGCACCAATAGCACCAGGGAGACCCTACAAGTCAGAAGGACATCACTTCTAACAATATGTAAGCAAGAGCAACTACTTAATTTTTTTGCTCTTTTCTCCTGGAGATCAGTGTGTGACTTTATTCCACCTGTTTTTAACATAAAGGACACCTGATGATATAAATTAAAGTCTATGCTGTTATCTTCCTCCCAAGGTATAAAATCTAGGACAAACAGCCAGAACGTCACATCAATGATACCTTTGTGCAGCTCCGCAAGCTGCCTTTAGGATTGGTTCTCTAGGCTGAGCCCATCAAGTTCCAGAGGATAACATCACACTGACAACTGCCTATGAAATACAATGATCTGCCAGCGTCACTCCTCTGCTTCCATGCATTAAGCATTTCTCTCTCACTCCCCAAATTCAAACATCCCTGAACAAGGGGCTACACAATCACATTGATTTGCATTAAAAGCAAGCAGCTATAAGAGGAAATGTAATTCATTTTCCAATTCAAGTCCTAAATATCCTTTTTAATCACTTAAGTTCTGGGGTGCAGCAAGGTAAGTTCAAGTAGAACCAACAGATACTTACACGGGCACCATCTCTTCCTGTTGCACCAGCATCACCTCTCAGACCTGGGGGACCCTAAAATACACAGAGGGGAAAAAAAAAGCATTATATTGGTAATGAATAAAATAGTTTGCAAGAAACAAGCCCTGAGCTGTTTGCTGAGTGTACTGGAGATGTACTAGAGATGCTTATGCTGGTTCTGGTTTGGGAATGGACTTTTGGCTATTTTATTCTTATTGCTGAGTATGTACTTGCAAAGACAGAATGCAAAGACAAAGAGGACTGACTTTATTTCTTTTCAGAACTGCTTTTCTGAATTATAGCCTATATATAAACCTGTCTAGTTTCTTCCTAATGGTGGCACGAATTTTGAATGGAATTTAACAAAACCAGGAAAAAGTTAGTGTGTATTCCAAATGGTGAATGTAAGTACCCCCTCAAAACCTCTTATTTTGGTCAAGAAATAACTGTATGTAAAAATTCTCTTGGGAGTTTGTTACACTTTTTATGTGAAGCAAGAAAAGCTGCTGTTAAGAACAACGAGGCCATATGAGTGGTCATGTAAAAGGCCATATATCTTATATAACAAAAATGTTATCTAGACCATCACTAGTATCAAAAAAAAAAAAAAGACTAGCACTCTCCTTTTTGAATAAATCCTACTCTTCTGCATTAATCCACATGCCAGTACATAATTTTTTTATTAAAAGTTTTGATCAATTTTCATCTTAATTTCTTTACAACTGCATTTAATGCTAAATGACTATAGATTGTTTTAGTCAAAACAAATGAAGTTCTAGAAATCTCCATTTAGACTTCAAATAATGAACAGAAGAGAATTTGGAACAAGATGTACTTAACAACATAAAAATCAATTTTATGGATATGACTAGAGGTTGTAATAGGACTTCCACTCAGCCAAACTCTCAGCTTTATATAAGTGCTTACACTGGCTACATTGTTTTCTGTTTTTATTTATACCTGATATACTCACATCTTTTTGTAACCCATTTACAGATCATAGGCACTGCACCAGGGTAGAGCTGTTAGAGTTGATCAGAGGCGCAGTCCTTCGTGACCCATAAGCCCTTCCCTGCTGTAAAGCCTCTACTCAGACAGCTGTGTCATTGCTTTGGTAAAGATAAACTGATTGTTACCCAACCCTGTGAAGCACTAGCCACCACTTACACCAGTTCCAAATGCAAAGACCAGAATACAGCCTTCCTACCTCAAAAAACTGTCAGTCTGTTGGCCCAGCAAAACCTTTACCTCTTGAGTACTCCTGAGCCACCATGAAATACAGTTTCACAGTAAATGAAAGTCATCCTTGAGTAACCTGCTGCTTTTTCCAGTTAATGAAATCTCCCAAACCTGTGCATGCTGTACCAAAGCAGCTTAGACCATCAGCCATACCTTCTCACCCTTGCCTCCTGGAATACCAGCAACACCTCTCTCTCCTGGGATCCCACCAGATCCAGCGGGACCGGGAGCACCAGCAGGACCGACGTTACCAGGCTCACCCTAGCAGCAACAGGATATCTTGTAAGACAAGGTGAAGTAATTCAAGCAATATGGAACAGAATTTTGTCATTACTACTAAGCCCACCATTCTGCTCACTTATAAATAGGCCGAGTAGTAGTATTTGGTCTCAAACCATTGTACATGCTTCACTTTTTCAGCTAGTGAAGATACCACACATGAACTCTGATTCTGTGGACTCCTGAGGTTTTAGTGTGTCCCATGTTCCAGACCAAACCTTGTAGTGTAGTGGAAAGACTACACATGAAAATCTTCAAAATTGAGCCTCACACTCAGCTGCCATCCAGACAGTTTACTTTCGTAGACTACACATTATCATGCTAATGTTTCGGGGAAAATATTGCTTACTAGACACGAGAACTTCTGTCCCCAGGTGGGTACAAACAGAGGTTGGATTTTAGCCTAAATCTTGGACCCTGTCTCAGAGTAACAGTATTCGCAGCTAACAAGCTGTATTCAAATTTATTCCAAACTGGAGCTCCCCTCCCATACTCTGCAGTGCTAAACATAATGACCTTCTCTGTAATCCAACAGTGAGGCAGCCGCAGCTGGAAAAGACATACCTTGTTACCATCAGGGCCTGGTGGGCCAGATGGACCACGGCTTCCAAGGGGACCAGCAGGACCAACAGCACCACTTTCACCGGGAAGACCACGCTCACCCTGTGAGAGACAGTCTGATCTGAGTTTTTCCTTGAATTCTTCTGTAGCTTAGAGATTTAAAAGCACTGACTGGTAGCAGTGACAGTATGATGCATTTTTAGCTGAACAAACCATTATTCACATCAGAATTATGCACATTAACTAAACTGCTCAGAAGAAGTGTCTCCAGCTTTTGACACAAACGTAGCAAGGTGCGAAGCAAGGTGCCGAAGTCTCACATCACAGTAACAGCTGACAGCTGAAGTACAGGTACTTCCTGAACATGGACTTTGGCTGGTGTGCTTACTCTTGCACTACATCTTGCACTCTATTGTCAAATAGAGCTTCTGATAACAATCTGAGGGCAGACAATGGCTTCTACTGAAATGGAAGCCGCAGAAACTGGCAAATTATTATTTTTACAGTGGCTAATGCCACTGGAGAATAAAGCTGCAAATCAAAGCCTACCAATGCAACCTGTACATTGTAACAGGTATACCGATAAATTCAAAGAAGAGGCCAGCTGGAGCGGTGGAAATAGCCAGAAACTGGGCTCAAAAGCACGGCAGATAATCAAATGCAGATGTATCATTTTTACTAAAAAAACTCAAATTATCCCAGTGTGATCAAGCTGGACATCAGTGAATGGTCTGATAGGGCATAATGGAAATTTTTAGTTATGGAAGAGAATTTAGGGGTTAGAACAAGAACTATAATGTAATCAAAGAACTGACTCAAGGAGAGATGGCACACTACTGAAAAGCACCAGTGATGCAGATGAATAACTGAATATTGTAGTGATGTTCCCTAATGAATGTATCTTGTCACTGTTTTCACATGCATTTTGTTAATGGCAGAGGCAGAAAATGAAAAAAGGTATTTATTTCACAAATGTGGGAGTTCTTGTCAACAGGAAGAAGGGCTGGCATATTACATTGGAAGAAGTGAATAACAGAAGGCAGTAACAGAAGAAGTGGGACAAAATTCAGGAATGCAAAGTACTAGGCCATTTATTTAGTCACCAAAAAAATGAATATTTGTGCTCTAATGGGGATTTCACCTGGTGAAAACAAAGAAGGGAAAGGATGGCAACTAACAGCCCACAACATAATGTGGACATGAAAAAGGCAAACTTGATCTTGAGCAAGCACTGAGGTATTTTTAGGAAGCATTAATTTTGTTATACTGAGCATTGATAAGACCTAATTTGGAATACTGAACATAATACACACAGTCTGGTCAGGTACAAGATGCTTAAGTCAAGCTACAGCAGAGACAGAAAACTTCTACTACCGTGATGAAGGGAACTCTGGTTGGATAGATTAGCAAAATGGGAGTTTAAAATTGACATAGTTACTAACACAGCCTTAGGAGATTAAAAACAGGGTGGGAAAGTGCTATTTAACTGATTGACATGGCTGATGGGAATGAATGAGAATATTTGTCACAAATACATTTAGTCTGGGAGTCAGAATGTGTACGGTCAAAAAAAGAGGAAGCAGTAGCTTAAATATCAACTTCTTTATAAAGGGATCTGGAAAGTAAACAAATAATTGAGCATTTTATAAACCGAAATGTGAGAGCTGACTACTTATTGCTCTGTGTAAATGGACTTTCCTGTCATGCGAGAAAGCCTCCACCCTAAGCTCTCTACAGCTGCTTATTCACAGTGCAGGAGTGAAGACAGGTGAGGGCAGTATCTTCTAATGACTGTTCCAGGCTCTGGGTTCAGCCCACCATTTGATCACAGCATTACAGGGGAGGCAGGAGCTGGCTAGCAAGGGATGGTATAACTGGGTTGGTCAGGTTCAGAAGTGCACCCATAGGCAGCAGAGATGAAAAATCTCATACGCACCAGGTCTCAGTGTAACACTGTAGGACCAGTCTTTTGTCATCCGCATCAGCAAAACGAAATATTAGACCAGCTCATCAAGACACTGCTTGGGTAATATTTGTATTCCTCATCCAGAAGTTTACTAACAATGACAACTACTGCATTGTATAATCATATATCCTGACAAGTAGAAAGAGCAGAAGAATACATCTGTTTCCAGGTAATCTGCTGCAATAGATAGTATTCTGTCCCAGGGAATGGTAACTGTTTGTCCTGCAAAACTTGTAAGTGTATGTAGTTCATATTATTACTGAGCACTGCGCTAAGACAGGCTCTACTAAATTTCAAATGAGTTACTCACTCTTGGGCCAGCAGGACCAGGGACACCAAATTCACCATGAAGACCCTAGAAAGAGAGGAGATGGATTGATAAGGGTTATTTCAAAAGCAAACTTATTAGCTTAAATTGAACTTTGTTCCTTAGCAGTGAATAGAAATGCTTCTCAAATTGCAACAACGTATTGAAAATCTTCAGACTAAAATAGGTTTTTAGATATATAAACTATTTTCATATAACTGCACAAAATCTCAAAGCACACATGATAATAGCTGCAATTCTCATGTGAATAGAGTTGGCTGTGAAATTCCAAGCTCTTTGGTCAGGCACATGCAATGTAAACTCCTTTACACTGGGACATGGAGAGATGCAACTCTCAACTTCAAGGGTGGTTACGATGCACAGGATGCAGAGTTTGCAGACTGCATCACACAGTTTCACTGTGCAGAACCTGGTGCCTGCATTATGACCAAGCTACCTCAGCTGTATGCCATTGTAAGCCTACTGAACTCAGTTGATGTGCAAAGGCGTGCAACTGGAGTAATGCTGGTTGGATTGAACTTTGCAGATGTAAAAAGAAATTTGGAATAAAATATTCTTCATGTACTGTTTTGTCTTTTGTGGGGGACCTTCTCCATTTAATTAAATGGACTATTAAACTTCAGAGATAACCCAGATCACTTTCTTTTGGCAAATGGATTCACTGGGTTCTTGCTTCAGCACACGTGCAGTTGCTAACATAACGCTTATGCAATACGCGCCCCGACTTGTGCGGTCCTGTGGCTGCTACTCACCCTTTCGCCTGGTTTACCCGCTTCACCAGCTGGACCTGAGGGACCTGGCAGACCCTACACATAAAGGAACAAGGATACAAAACATGAAGGTGGGAGCACTTTATGCTTTGTAAGCCACAGGTAAGATTGGGCAGAGCACATAGCTGCTTACCTGGAAGCCCGGAGGGCCAGCAGGACCTGTTTCACCCTTTGCACCTTGGTTGCCCTGGATAGAGTGGAAAAAAAAAAAAAAAAATCAAGGGATTAACTTGGAAGCAGAAATACAAGAAAATGGATTTGAAATGAGAAGTCCCACTGATAAACATAAATCACAAATTGGATCTGTGTGGAGGCTGTTACTTACAGTGACACCCGGAGGACCTTGAGCACCATTGTTTCCCTCAGGACCAGGAGCACCCTAAATGCATTCAAGTGGAAAGCCATTAGTAAAGTTTTTTTTTGTTATGAGTGGTATTTCTTTAAGTACTTCTGTGCTAAAACCAGTCTGACTGGGCATTTTGTACCCATACTGGTGCATATAAGCTGAAGTCCTAGGTTTATTTGACTGATCCATTTGCTCATGAGAGCTTCACTGTCAAAACGTACTAAAGATGCTTGCAAAACTGAACTGCAATAAGTAATTGTAGGTTATTGCAGTGCCTTCATCTTTACAAGAAATTCCTTTGGAATTACAGAGACAGGAACGTGACTGATCAACTGCATCTTCCCCAGGTGAGACCAATTATTCGATCTCTTACCTGGAAGATTTAGTAAATTGCAACTATCAGTAAGAAAGTGCTAGAAGTTTACAGGATAAATCAGAAATCACACACTCTCTGCAAGAATTTGCAAACAAAGTGCTACTTTTTCCTCTTATTAGGAAGCTTATACCCAACAATTAAAATCCAATAAGGGCAATTTTCATTGACACTAGCATTAATCCTTAAGTAACAGTCCCCACTGATGTGAAGCTATACGAATGCATTCCAAAGTGCTTTTCTGTTTCATCACCTATTCACACTTGCACAAGACAACGTTACCGTTATCTTATTGCAGAGGCTTTCAAAGTCTACATTTTTCACTCTGGAGGCTGACAAAGAAGACATATCCACGTACCCGTGGGCCAGCAAGACCAACATTGCCTTTATCACCAGGTTTGCCAGGTTCACCCTGAAGTTGAAAGAAAAAAGAAACATCAAAAGTTAACCAAGCCTTCATATTCGGTTCAGTTTAGACTACTGGATACAAGCGCTACTCACTTCAATGAAAGATTTATTGTAACACTCCTTTAACTCTAATTTAAAAAAAACAGAATCTATGTCTGGCTTATTGAACCATACAAGTAACTATCTTGTTTTTTCAGATCTCCATTTGATTATTTTTGAGAAATAATGCAAGCCCTTGGTACTCTGTGTAGTTTCACATGTAATACACTACATACCCATGTGTGTACGTACAGCAACACCACAATCCTAGAAATAACTATTGTTATCCATTTCATCTCTGGGACATGTCAAGAACCCCACGGAAATCACTGCTAGCTGTTCTTTAAAGGTGAGCCTGGACTGTGCTCCAAAAACAACAACGGCTTTGTGTCCATTTTACAGTAATTTTACTGAATTTTATACGTAGAAATGATATAGCAGACATGCAGAAATGATAATAAAGACATATTACTCTCATCACTTCAGTGTCCCAATATTCCTGAATTAATTATATTGGTTTTGTTTGTTTAATCATATTTTAGATAATTGGAAAGCAATTTAAGAATGAATTCTTGAATGTAAGTGAACGCCATCCAAAAACAGCACAGGAGGACACAGAAAGATGTCCTTGATTGTTAGAGTTGGGGACCTACACCTTAGTCTGGAAATAGCTTCATAGAAATAGAAAGTTTCTCTACTGTACTTACAGCGGGACCTTTTGGTCCAGGGAATCCAATGTTGCCAGGCTCACCTCTATTGCCGGCTGGACCAATTGGTCCAACCCGACCATCTGCTCCAGGGAAACCCTAGAAGAAAACACACCTATTAATTGGTGGGGGAGAAAAGTGTACTGACAGGAAGTAAATGTCATTTCACTTTAAAACACTGTTTACACATCGCATGCACCTGCATTCCCCCCTTTTCTCCCTTTTTATAGAGCTGTGTATTTCTTCTTCCCCTTACAGGACACAGACTAGATCTAAGACACACCCAAACGCATGGAAAGATTTTTACTGATCTTCTGAGTAACGTGGTAGCAAAATCTTACTGGTTTTACATGGCTGTGTTAGAGCTCACTGCTGAGGTCTCTGCTTCTTACATCCCAGTTTATGCCTGTGCTATGCATGCGGTGGGGAAACAATGAAAACCAGGGTACTTACAACAGGACCTTCCTTGCCAGCAGGGCCTGGGCTTCCAGGTTGACCTGGGAGACCCTGAGAAAGGAAAGGTTTCGTAACTTTAGAAGGCAACCAAACCAGCCGACATTTAATCAACTTTTTTCTACGCATATGTAGATGTACACACACACACACCACAAGTATTCACATACATTGTGGAAATAGGACTGTATCTCCTATCAGGTCTACATCTAAACTGAGGTTTAATTTGGTGGTGTGTGCCTCCATGTGGTTGAAAATGACTGAGCATAGCTAAGCCTCTGCTTCATTCAGACAAACTCATTTAGGCTCTACTTTGGCAAAGAGTTTGCAGACACTTAACACATGCATTGAGAACTCTCTCACTTCATGGGAGGTGGGGTAAGCCGGGAAAGAGTAGATTAAAAGGACAAAAGTCATGGACATGCAAATAATCTGGCTGGATCCAGAACTGCTAAAGTGGATGGCTGTTTTCAGTGAAATCGCTAGGAAAATAAAATCAAAGTAGTTGGGATCAGTCATCTCACATCATTTTAGTAGAGTTTGCTCTTCTTTTAGTCAGTTACAGATGACACATGCACTTCAACTGTTATCTTAATGATCACATTCTGTAAACAATCACAAGCAGAACTGCTCTCAGAAGTCAGTGCAGTATCCAGTACAAGAGGATGCTGCTCCATGACCAAGGCAATTAGATGCTACCACATACAAAAGAAATTAATTTCAATAAACAATTTGATGCTGCTTAATCATTTCCTCATGGATGTTTTTTCAATGGATTGATGGAAATCATCTAATTGTGGTTAGCACAGACTTCTTGCAGTTGGATTTCTGAATAACATTATCCACAAAATGTAAGTAATTTTCTTTTTGCACACTTCAAACTTACTCTTGGACCCATAAGACCAGGCTCACCAGGACGGCCACTATCACCACTAGGACCCTTAGCACCAGCAGGACCAGTAGCACCACGGTTACCAGCAGGTCCCTATCAAAATAAACAAATAAAATAAGACAGAGGTAGCAAAAAGCATCACAGATCTGTATACAAAAGAAGGCGGTTTAGAAATAGTGACTCAGAAAAGTCTTACTATGACACCAGCTCTACCATCAGCTCCAGGGAGACCGCGAGATCCAGGCACACCCTGCAAGTGAACAGAAAACAAATCAGGAGAGGGAAAGAGATAAATCTGTTCCTGTAAGGATAGTGCTTGTTAAATTTCAACTTTTCAAGCAGGTCAGCTGAATATGATGGAAGTGCGGGTCTAAGCACACACAGCTCTGTGCAAATGTATATTGTGAAAGAAATCTCTCTCATCTCCTTTGATTTCTTTAAACTCTAATCTGCCTGGATGAGAGCAACTGCAGTGCTCAGTATAATCTCACAGTGGGCCTGCCCAACAGCCAGGATCCCACAGCCTGGCAGGTGCTGTTTCACCTTCACTTCTCTGCAGTGTTACTAGCTTCTGACTCTGTACAACCTACGCAAGGTGCAATACAGAATCCTTATCTCTATCCAAAAAAGCTGATGCAAGCATTGCATTTTTCATAGCCTTTTTCAGTGAACTCCTACTACTGCAGCACAAAGCCACACGCCTCCCGAAATTCACTGTGCTTCTTCCTCCCCCAGTGAGAAGGCTACAAGACACTCCTGAAGACACTGAATTGAAACCTTTGCCTCACATAGCATGTAGGCCAATTATCTCTTTCAAGCAGTTATATCTCATCATGAAGCTTTATAGAGAAATCAATAATTCCCCAAATATTAAACAGTGGATAATGCAAAGCAACCTGTAATTAATTCAGGGATAAGACAGTAAACAGAATTAATGCAAAGCAAAAATACAGTTTGTCCCAACAAATCACAAGGCTGGGAACGGCAAAATGATCTTTGCCTAGCTGTGTTAACACAAATTTAATCACTTATTATTTAATTTGTCTTTGTGAGTCTAGCTTTATTCCTTCTTTCCCTTTTGCTTTGACTTCTAGAACATGAAAAGAAAACTTACTCTTAGACCAGCAGGTCCAGGGGGACCAGCAGAGCCAGGTTCACCAGTGCTGCCTCTCTTGCCTTCCTCTCCATTTGGACCAGGAGGGCCAGGGGGGCCAGCAGCACCCTATTTCAGCCGAACATAGGAAAAAAATGAATCAGATGCTGTGCTGCAGGTGCTATGAGACATTGTTCATTGAAACAACACTCACACATTGCCATACTTACAGGCTCACCCTTGTTACCACTTTCTCCCTTGGCACCAGCAGGGCCTGGTTCACCCTAGAGTCCAACATAAAAAGAGATCATAGAATTAAGCACCATTCTGAAAAATCTTTTACCTGTACAGATTTTTCATGAATCAAAAATGTCTTTAATCACTCAATGTCATGCCTGCCTCTATTTTGATATACTGCCAGTGAACGTAACTGTATTTTTGTCTTAATGATTATGAAGACAATCATCTTAAAGATGTTTAGTAATGGTAATAATTGAACTAGGAAAAAATTTAGGGCTGGTTCCTCTACTAAGGATATCCATTGAGGGCCTGGTCGAGAGACTGCTGTCACATCTCTTGATAGGATCAACATGGACAGAGCTTAACAGTTCCTGCATACAGTGGAGTACACAGTGAACCTCTTCAGTCTCAGTGAGACACAAATGAGCTACAATTATAATGAAGCAACAAAAGTGTCTGCATTAAATGCAGAAATATATCTGGAGGAAATCTTTTCCAATGATGGATGCTGTGTCCAGTTTTCAAATGAAGACATGCAATAGACAAGGTCACTCACAACAAGTCCTCTAGCACCACTTGGACCAGCGGGGCCGGGAGGACCAGGAATACCACGAGGACCAGGCAGACCAGGAGCACCAGCAACACCAGGAAGACCCTGTCCAAGAGGCAGAGAAAAATGTGTTGTAAGATCATAATCTTTTCTGTTGCATTAACTGAAATGTGTTTGTTTTTTTTCTCTTCATTAAAGCAAACAAGTGTGTGTGTGCCTGTACTTACAGCTGCACCTTTAGCCCCAGGAAGACCATTAGCACCAGGGTTGCCCTATTAAGACAGAAAATGATACTGGTTAATTCAGAGTCTCACATTACACCCATTCTCCAACAGGTAAGACTGGCAAGTTACTCACGGGAGGGCCAACAGGACCACTGGAACCAGGAAGTCCAATCTCTCCTCTTGGACCAGCAGGACCAGTAGGGCCAACATTACCAGCAGGTCCGATTTCACCCTGTTTGAGGAAAGATCAAAGCTTGCATCAGTATACAGTGTTATGGCAGTGCAAGCTTTTATTAGCCTGATATTAAGAAGACAATCTAATACATGTTCTTGTTTCAGAGGCCAGAGAAACAAGGAGCTGAGAGCCTTTATTGGATTTTAAAAGAACTGAAGCTGGTAAGGCTAGGCAGACCCCATTGAAGCCGATGGCCAACATGGGAAAAGCAGATGATCAGTATGTCTGCATTATTACAGAAGGCTGAGCTACAAAATCAGGATTAAGATACCAGTCTTTTCCACAGCCATGTGTCTCCAGCAGTGGCCTAAGATGCCTCACACTGTGTGAGACCTAATGGACAATTATTTGCACCTTAAGGGCACTGATGCACAGTGTAAAATGATGCCTGATCAGGGTACTGCAGAACAGTGCTTGCAGTGGTGTAAATGAGAGGGGAACAGATTCCTAATACCAATCCCAGAAACTTGTATTCGCTACATCTATTATAAAACTGGATCATGTAGTCCACAAGAACAAGATGGCACTGCCCTAAACCTGAAAAGTTTAAACACATTTTCTCCATTGTAATTTCAAAAACTCAGGCTGGAAGGAGCCTGATGCTCAACTAAAGCTTCTTTGCCATCCACTACTTGTGTCAAGTGATGTAAACTGCCACTTTGCTTATTTGTATGACCTACAGCACCTTTTAAAGTGTATACAACAGCACCATGTAGGATGCGGTGAAAAAAATGGGGTTGTGTCTGACTAGCATCAGTCCTCTGAGTCAGCTCCCACCTAACTCAACAGCAGCTACAGCTCCCAGACAAGCCTTGCTGGCTGTGCAGGCCTCCTGTGCTTTTTTCCATATGTATTTTGGATACAACAATACAGTCACTTCTGGGGTACAACAAGTCCTGGATCCCACGATAGATTATTCCTTCCAGTTATAAAATATGGTTTTAATAATGTGTGAACACTTCAATATGTGTGAGTATCAGCTGTGAAATAACTAACATCAACATTCACATACGAAGCTCTACAAATACTGTAGGAACTCATCTATCTGACCTGTAACTGAGAAGACGGCACTAGCACTTCAGGTGATTTTTGCTCCCTATCAGTACTAGTTACTGTATTTTATATTCACTGTCAAATGTACCAGTAGAAGCAGATGTTTATACCTTAGCACCAGGAGCACCCGGGAAGCCTGGAGGACCAGCAGCACCAATAGGGCCCTATGAAACCAAAGGGAAGCATTTGAGTAAAGGCATTCACTGATGACACAAGCATCCTGCTTGCTGAAATAAACAAATTTTTAAAAACATGCATTTACTAAGACATTTCTGCACATTACCACTTCAGAATATTATTTGTGTTTTGCACCTCCAAACAGAGAGGCTGGTTCACTGCAAACAGCTGAGTGAGGTCAATGCTGAAAAACATTTGTAGTGTCACTAAAAATGTGTGAGTTAAGCAATGACTGGTAAAAGCTTGCCTTGAGGCCAAACACCTGAGAAAGAAGGAACAGGCTGTGCAGAGGCAGGCATCTGCAAGCCAAGATGTCTTGCTGTACAGTCCCAAAATGAATGAAGGGGAGCACTGCACCCTGCAGCTGCAGGTCTTAGGTGGCTGTTTCCAACACATTTACTGTGCAGGGATAACTGTGTACGCTTTCACACCAAGCTGTCCTGACCAATCACAAATGACTGTAGTTGCTGGTAGCATTTGTCCTTCTTCACAGATGGAATGAGAACCAGTAAGACCTCTGCAACACTTTACAAGCCAGTGCCTGACCCAGCTTACACTGAAGTCAGTAAGAATGCCCCAGAATCCAAGAAATTGGATCAGGCTTAACAGCTAATGGAGGCAGGAACTGATTGTAAGGTGTGAACAGATAGCAATCTTGATTCGTACCCAGAGAATACATTTTGAGGCAGTGAGTATCTGCAGCCACAGAGCCCTTTCATTAAACTTTTTTTCTAATGGCAAAGGCAACAGCAACTCACCTTGCTGAGGGCCTTCTACTGACTCTACTGTATCTAGCAATTGCTATGAGATTTATGGTTATGATAGGACAAGCTTCCTAGTGTACAGTACCCAGACACCAGAAAAGATACATTGATGGGTTCATACCCTTTGTTATTCTTAAATTGCGTAACAAAGGCATAGTTTTTCTTTGATTATTAATGAAATATCCAACTCATTCATAGCTACTGGGGATTGATATCTGCTTTAGTGAGCCAACACCTTTCATTTATAAATACCTATTACAAAACTGCCACACAGATCCAAGCGAATAAAATGGGTCAGCCTATATAGCAAAGAGGAATTGGCTTCTGACATTCTGAAACTTCCTGTGGTCACTATAAACTGGGTACCTGGCATTCTCACTGGTTTTGCACAAGCAAAGGACTAAATGCCCTGTAGAACATGTATGAAAACAAACTTTCTGAATTTCCATCATGGTGACTCTATATTTTAAATTCCCAGAGGCATGGAGAATGTAACAATACTTTTGTCCTAGTTTAAAAAAAAAAAAGAAGCACTGAACAGAATGTTTCCAACGCCATAACTTAAGTTTGTGTAAAAATAATTGTACTGGTATGGACACCAGGACCTAACACAAACCTCTGTTGCTGCCCAGTCAGGTTAACACCTCTGCAGCCAGCAGCTTCAGAGTATTTTTCCTAGGGTACCTCATTTACCCTCAAGATGGCTAAAACAGTTTGGTTCTGCTACAAAGTATAACATCAGGTTATAACATAGGGTATCTACTTGTCTGCATTTTGAATACCCAATCATACCTATTTTTAAATACCCTATCTGAGAGGACTGAAGTGAAATTCATACCTCTGCTCACATTCTGTTTTGCTGAAGCATGGCAGATGTTTGCTGTGATAAGGAGTAAAGTTGACAGAATCAAGCATGGCTTCATCATTGACTCACATTTTGAATGAAAATCTATTCTGGGCTATTCCTGATTTATTTTTTACAGCTTTGAAACTATGGCTGTACACACATTTACGGTGCTGAAATAAATGAAGTTTACTGAAGTCAGTGGTATGTTATGGCGACACTAACTCCTTCAAAAAGGGTAAATCTGCATCAGATTAGCACTTATTAGAATACTTATTGTTTACCAGTCAGATCAAAACAGATCTTGCTGGCCTTTCACAGTAGCTCACAACTCAAGTATCTGTGGCAAACGGAAAACTCCTGTTAACTCTCCTGCAGGTGCAATGTTTTGTTCTCTATTGCAGATGCAGAGATGTGCCCTGGAGTGCCTATCATACTTTCAGGATATGTATAATTAGTCTTTTGCAACTTGTGCATGAAATCTACCTGTTGAAAGGTATACTGTCTTTTTAGTTTTGGGATAAGAACTGTTCTGTCAGACTGGTGCAAACGAGGATTCTGTTCACCACCTTTTTTCCTATGAATTCACCAGTGTAAATGAGAGTAAACTGTCCCTTTGATACAGATGTGATTAAAATAAATCCTGAGGATCTCAGCATATTGTCTGCATAAAATGTTTTTTAATCCTTTTCGTGATGTTCTGTTATGCAACAAAGACTTGTGTTTAAGAAATGCACACAATCAGCTTCTCTGAAGCCTGAAAAGCCTTCTAGAAATGGAAAGATGGACATAGGGCCTAATGGAATGAAGTTGTTACAGATTAAGACTGGAACTTACCGCAGGTCCAGTGGGGCCAGCACTGCCATCACTTCCACGAGCACCCTGTAAGCAGACAACATGGTAAGCAGAAGCCAGAAAGAGATTCAAAGACCACAGAAAGCCACAGTAAGTGGCTGGTCACGAACCCCAACAGACAGATGGGGAGCTACTTACAGCTGGTCCAGGGGCGCCTACTCTTCCTCTCTCACCAGGGAGACCGCGAGCACCCTGAAAGAAGAGTTAAATTGACTCATTTAGACCTGTTCGCTAAACAAAGATATACTGATTTTTTTTCTTCTGCTAAATCTGTATGGAAAGCGGATCTCAGACATGGAATTCTGTTC
The DNA here is from genome assembly GCA_013399715.1 of Alectura lathami. Lineage (NCBI taxonomy): Eukaryota > Metazoa > Chordata > Aves > Galliformes > Megapodiidae > Alectura > Alectura lathami. The sequence continues at coordinate 117,388 of VXAV01000481.1, read as the reverse complement.
CAAATATTCATGTATTATTACACTACAGCTTCAGCTAGCTGCACTGCCATTGATGACAGTAACTGGCCAAAACACTGGCTGAACCGTATCTATCAGATTTTCCAGAGCAGCACTAAATACTTACAGGTTGTCCTGGGGTACCATTTTCACCAGGGGCACCAGGTTCTCCCTATGGAAGAAAAAGTTCACAGGCTTAAATTAGCCAAAGGATTCCTTCGACAGACAGCACAAAGTCATCTGAAGAGATATTCTATTGCTGTATCCTACTGGCCTTGTATTCGGCAGCACTCGCACCACAGAATATTCGTACAGAATAACAGCACATCAGCTCCTGGTGGTGCAGAGGCTGTGACTGTCCCTTCATGTATCTGAGCAAAGCCAGCTGAAATCCTCTTAGATGAGGCCTAGAGCAAGTTGCTTCACTTGCCAGTCTCAACTGTTACTCCATTTCTTTATTCTGTGATATTTACTCTGTAGCATGCACCTAAGAGACAGGGCTAGAGAACAGTCAACTATGCAGTTTTTTTTTTTAGCTAGAGGAGAAAGAAAATGATACTTTTTGCCTTAGGTTTAGGTGACTACCTTCCTAACCTGTACTGTCAAATGACTGGAAATAAGACAGAAATACCTGATGAAGAAATTCAGAGAGGATCAGTTTGCTTAGTTTTTCTTAGATCATGTTTAAAAATGCTTTCTTAAGCACAGGGTTCTAATATGCACTAAGCTGAAGAATGTAAAAAGGAAAAAGGCTATGAGGATCAAGCAGCCTGAATTCAAAAGACCACTGGATTTACTCAGTTTTAGTAGGAAGCCTTGCACTAAAGCATGTCTCACACAGCTTAACTTTGTAGAAAAAGGAGATTCTCATTTTAGTGTGCTTTAGAAGACACCCAAACCCCAATTCTGTTCCACAGAAAAAGAGAAAAAAAAAATTTGGAGCCCAGCTCTGCAGCTCTTACTCATTAAAAGTAATCACTTGACTGAGGACTCCAGAATAAGGTCCCAACATGATTTCTCATGTTAAGATGCATGTATTTGTCCTACATAGGTCTGCTGACTTCTAGATTATTGCAGCTGGGCAATATTCAGTGACAACATGCAAGATCAGTTGGAGAGGATTTCATATGTATTTCCTTAGAAAGAGCTCCAAATGCATCCTACGCTTTCAGATTTCATCTTTACCTTGGTGCCAGGAGTGCCAGGTTGTCCCTTTTGACCATCCAGGCCATTGTGTCCCTACAGTGAGCAGAAAAATAAATGTTAAATATGTATATAGCAATTAGTGGGAAAGTACAAACTACACATTCTCTTCTGACAGGAGATATAAAAAACTTCAAATATATTAATGTATTTAGAACATATGCTCTGAACTTTGAGGGGATTTTCAGTATGAAGTTGTCAGTTTTAAGTATTCAGGGAAAAAGTATGCATATACTCACCCTAATTCCCTTAAAGCCAGGCAGACCAGGAGTTCCAGGGAAGCCACGAGCACCCTAAAAACACAGAACATGAACAATCATCTCTCATGTTGTACACTACAGTTAAACAGAAAGAAAAAGCATAAGTCTTTCATTAAAATTAGTGAGTAGGTTGGGGTCACAATCACTCAAGTGAGAAACACAGTCCACTCCCAAACCTCCCAGGATCAGACTTGTTCCAAGACTCATAAACTTGATTTTCCAGTTCTGAATCCCAGAAATTTCATTAATTAACCTGTAATAGCACAGATATTCTAGCTTTCTATGTTACCTCTGTTACTAGCTACACTAGCTTTACCAGGAGGGTGAGGAGGTAGGGGGCAGGGAACAAAACAAAAGCATAACCACATGATAACCCTGAAGGTACAAACTGAAACAGATATTGAGTTTAAGGCATTTAAGAAATATTGCTGGGTTGTTTACGGGGTGCAATTCAGAAATGTCATTAGGTTTTATTGAAAAGGTCACTGTCTCCTACAACAGTCACTACTTACCTGAGGGCCAGCAACACCCCTCTCACCAGGTCTTCCAGGTTTGCCAGGGTGACCCTAAAAAATGCAGTGAAAATGTTCTGAGAGGGAAAGCTCATTTTATATATATGTAAAAAAAAAGGCAACATAAAGCTTTTAAAAAAGGAAAGACAAAGTTTCTCTTTTTGAGTAAACACAAAGGGCTTGTTAGCTTCCCTTTTCCTATGTTATTTCAGGGGTTTATTTATTCTATCCAATATTATAGAACAATGTGAAAATGACGGCCAATAGATTAGTTAGCTTAACAACAAAGCAATGTCAGAGTTGAATCATAGCCCTAAAAGAGATGGAAAAACTTTTAATAATCACTTACATCTTCACCAGCCTTTCCTGGAGGACCAGGGGGACCACGAGGACCTTGGGGACCCTGTCAAAAATAGACAGAGTATTACTTCAAGCAAGGTGAGCGTCTCTTCTGGTTTCTGACGAGTTTGGGCATAGCAGGAGCCTGAATCAAATCAAGGTCCTTCCATACTAATTGCTTTTGCACTTTCATGAGCTCCCAGTCTGAAGGAGTGAATCTGAATATTCATCTGTTTCTGTAGCAGGATCAAACAGGAATATCCAATTCAAGCGTTCAAGAACAAGCATATGAACAGGAGTAACAGGCCTAAGCGTTACAACTCCATCTTTGCATCTTATTTCTGATGCTAACAGTGGCTATATGTGAAATCTGTACTTACTGTTTGACCAGGTTCACCAGGCTCACCAGGAAGACCTTGAAACCCAGGAGGACCCTAGACCAGAAGAGAGATTTTGATAGTGTTTGAACAGGCTGTTTTGTGATTTTATAGGTATGTCAAAATAATTCTACTGACTAATCAATATTGACTGTACTTACAGGGGGTCCAGATGCGCCAGGTGGGCCTCTAGGTCCCATTAAACCCTAGGGATGGGGAAAAAAAAGATCTTTAAAAACATGCTATTACATAAAACTCATCTGTAACACCTGTTCCTGGTGTTCCTAAAACCTTGGTAAAAATGATGGTTTTCAGTCTGCAATGTCCAAATCAAATCTGAGGAAGTTACCAAATCTGTGTGAATTTGCAAAGGCAGTCTAAATACAAACAGATCTGATGCCACTGAACCCAGTGAGATAGCTAAGAACACACCAGTATGGCTGAGAGCCTGGTGATGAAGCACCTCATTCTATTGTAGCTCATTAACAAGTGCTTGCATACACTGGCTTATTCCTCTGTGTACCCACTGCTTTCCTGTGCATGATCTTCTAGGGCTTAAAGAAGGTTATAACACCACATCAGGAAAGTTTGTGGTTTGGGACCTGTCGATTTTATAATTTTCAAGAAGGAGATACTGAAGGAAAGGATAATTAAAATGGTAGAGAGAAAAAAGGGAAAATAGATGTATATAAATGGCAGTGTTACCATGAACTGGGAGGTTCACACATCATTTCGGAAAGAAATCAAACAACTCTTACAAATATTGTGCATACACCTATTTCAAATAAGGATTTATTCCTATCTAAATATGTAATTTAGCTCTGTTTTTTATTAAATTATCTTGATTTGAGCTCCAAAGTAAGTCACTAACATACTCTACCTTGACTGAATTTAGAAATGTACATATCTCTAAAATGACTCAAAAGTCACTTTTAAGAAGGATTTTTCCATAGATTACTGCACTTTCTTAACAGTTGTCTTAAGCTTCACTACGCAGGCAAAAACTTTAAACTGAAATTTAACTTAAACTTCTATTATACAAATGGATGTTTCACCAGAAACTATTACATTTTTAATTGGTTTTAAAACCTTCTTGGGAACTCCTTTAGATTTTCTCATTATAAAGGGAGTAATGGCTTTTCAATGGCTTATATAGCATTCCCATGAGACTGAACACATTAAGAGGAATAAACATGTATTAAATATAGGCATTAACTCATGGAAGCTGATGCAATAAAAAGCTATGGCTATAAAAGTATGCACTAATTCTAGTTCAGAGACTAATTCAGACTTGTTTCTGGACAGTCTGNTCCTTCTAGAAGGTAGAATACACTGCTTTTTCTGTCAGTGAACCCTCATTGAGTCAAAAATTGGAGCTTAGAAATTGTGATACCCCCAATAAATCCCCATCTACAGTATTGCCAGACATTGAAGGCCTAGCCTGATCAAAAATCATCCTGTTTTCCTGTATTTATAATCTCAATGGATGTCAATAGATTTTCAAAATTAATCTAATACTATACTGTTTTAAGGAATGGAAACAAGTACTTGACTCAGTTGTCCTGGGCAGCTTCCATCCTGCTGCTCAGATCAGATGCCTTGCCTGCGATGTCGGTGTGTGACAGGAATTTAACCCATACTCTGCTATATACATGTACCTGCTAACATCAGTGAGGGCTGGAAATTCATGCAGAGAGGCAGTAGACTCCTGAAGTGTCCATTTAAACATTGCATACAGTAACTGGCAGAGATTCCTCCTCAGAACAGCCTTGTAGTAGCAAGTGCAAACCTTCACCTGCTCAGAACCAAATGCAGTGGCCAAAGCTCTACCAAATATGTGCATTGCAAGGATGACAAAAGGATGTACAGCCATGGGAGAAGAAATGGTCACCAGCTGGAGCTTACTGAGATACTGAGTTACTTTCCAGATCTATGTCTGCTATAGGCAGCATCTCTGCAATTCATCTCACTCCTAAAACAGTCCTCTTCTTGTCTCAACATAGGCAAAGCACACAGTACCAAAGTAGATGGGCCTCCTGACGTTGGGTTGTGATATTCACCGATTCATACAAGTGTGATCAACAGACAGAATTGGCACAAAACCCAGTTAGTGCCATATATAAGATGAAGATATGGTTCTAAGACTGTTATTTCAAACACTTCACACTGTGCTGTATCTAGGGATCAGTTTATAGCCTGACTCTATGATCAAGACACTGATTAAAACTGTATTTTGAGTTAACACAGCTGGATTACACTCAAAGGAAAATGCTAAGCACATGTCTCAGCAAGTCACCAAGTGCTAAACCATACACTTACCATAGGTCCGGGGCCAAAATCAGCCGCTTTAGATGGATCATATTGAGCAGCGAAATTCTGTAGGCGACAAAAATTTGAAAGTAAAACACTAAGATTTTTACTTTAGAAAGTATTGATAATTATCATTCTACATGCAACTGTTGTCTGATTTGCTATGTGATGTTAAAGCCACATTTTTTAAACTCAGTAAACTTGACCCTACTGCAAACGCATTTCTATTCACTTGCTTCCAGAAAGACCTGATGTCAGCAGCAAGGCCCTTTCACACATTGGGCTCGAGTATCTGCCCAGCAGTGACACAGAGGTACTGCAATAGCGTGAACTGAGAATTAAGTACGCAGGCTCAGTGCCCATTAAAAATTGAAAACATTATTGAATCTCTCCAATCACTCTGCTTCATTTCCAATGAGAAGTTATTTTTTGCCACATGGTAAAATTCATGGCCAAGACTCATCCAAGACTATTGGATGAGGTGGGCCCATCAGCTTCAAAAAGATCTGCAGAGCATGCAGCCCCAGAAACACTGCACTGGATTTTTGACCTTTTATCAATTCAGTCTTGTAGACAAATATACATTTAGCCCTCTTTACTACAATTGAAAGAAGTTCTATGCAACACAATCAAAAATCCTTTTGGTTGTTTTGTTTTATTAGTACATTGAAATAGAAACTAATAATAGTTTTGGGTCTACCAATAGGAAAATATGGCTATTCACATTGAAAGTACAATAGTATTCTGCCATGCAGGAGGATTTACTACACTTGCTCAGAAAGACACTGTGTCTTCATGCTCCCTTCAAGCTAATGTCAACCAAAGAGTTAAAATCAGCATTCTCCAAAGTACATGATGGACATTTCTGCAGAAACTCTATATATGCCTGTCCACTTCTGTTCTGCAGCATTAATACAGACAGACATCAAAAATTCTAAACAAAAGTACTGAGTTTTAAGTATGGACTTTTAGTTTAAGGGTAGTTTTCTCCAGCTGATTCCAAATCAGTTGCTTTCCCTCAAACACACAACAAAGTACTGTTTATTTTGCCCATCCACTAAACAGCACAGGCTTCATTTAGTTGACTCCTAATCCATGCACATTGTGTTGGCACAAATCTAATGCGAATTAACGGAGTTGATTTGCTCCTGTGCATAAGTCCCTGTTGAACACAGAATTCAAAGTTGCCAAGGAAAATATACAGGATATAATATATAATTTATAGGAGATTTATAATATAAATCTCCTAAGGAGAGTTTCACTGGAACTCAGACCACAAAATCTCATGCCGACCACAAGAGAATGCTTCCTCTACTCTCCAGCGCAACGCCAGTGTTTTCCGGCAAGTATGCCTTTAGTCTTTCGCTGTCACAAGGCACAGATTACCAGTTTCAGAAACAAAGTTTGGATGCCTTACTCCGCCAAGACCTGGAGGACCAGGGGGGCCTGGGGGGCCTGGTAGACCGTCTTCACCATCTCTGCCTGGTGGACCTGGTGGACCCTAGAGGCAAAACAAGGATTATAAAGTGAGCAGTAGAAGCAGCTCATGAAGTGATGGATTTATTAACAGCCAGGCACCTACAGCACTTACTGCAGCACTGCTACATGTGCTGTTTCAATATAAAGCTAACTTCAGAAAATAAGCATAGCCTGGATTTACATTGCCTTGCCACTCTTCATATCAGATATACACTGCAGCATCATATTTGATAAGATTTATTAGGGTAATAATATTGGTTATACTAAAGTATAACCTTCAAATTGAGAAGCAACCAAAGCCTGGACCCACGAGCCCCAGGTTATCCCTGCGGACCCACAGAGTCTGTCAAATTCCATTACTGAGAGCCAAAAAATCTCCCACACAAACTGAGGGTTGGCAGGTCAGCCCAACTAGTATGGGCTAACAGATCCAGAGTAAGACAAAGGCCAGTTTTTATCAGTCTGGGTCATTTGCTGCTATAGTTGTAAATCCAGTGACAACAAAACAGTGCTTTTCTACAGGTCATAACCACTGTTAGGACAGTTTTCTACACTGTCATAACCACTCCTACAACAGCTTGAAATGACACGTATTCAGCCCAGAATATTTGCACAAAGCTGGTCAGGGTTTGCCTTCACAGTATTTGAGGTAAGGCATTTCACTGGATCTAGATGAAATCCGTAATAAAAATCTCAGGGATTTCAAATGGAGCAGAATTAGGCTTGCTGTCTTCAGGACAAAGTATGTATCTCATTCCACTAAACAGATTTAGTTAGGGGCAGCCTAAAGCAGTTTACCATACAGATACACTGTTCTCAGTATGTTTGTCTGCATACTACGACCTAAGAAATCTTCAAGAACTACGGACCAGTAAGAGGCATTTTCATTTTCAGGAGAAGATACAGAAAAAGATACACGATAACCACACACTGCTTTACCAAAAGTAGCAGTGATGCAGAAGCAAATCAGAAAGGCAGGCATCAGCATATGCACGAGCATTACATTTCGGTTATCCAACTGCCTTCATCTACCGGCACGTTTACAGTAGCCTCTGACAGCACAATATCCACTTTGACTAATAGGATGTAGATGACACATGCAGAGCTACCAACAGGACAGCTTTTTCAAGACACCCTTGGAGGTACAGGTATTGAATAATCCTCAAGGCTATTTCCATCTGTTTGGGGTTTATCCTTACACCATTCTGTTCAAAGACTGCATCTTTATGTGACAACTTTCCCTTCTGCATCTTCATGCACTATTTCCACTGTATGCACTTGCAAAAAAAAAAAATTCAAACCATCACTTGGAGTGCTAGGCTGTTCTAAGAACCGAATCACATCTGATCAGGTACAACAACCAAAATTAGGTTGGTAAGGTATTGCCGGGGCAGCGTTGGTACATAGATTACTCGATCTCTTTTTAATAAATTCGTACTTGCAAGCTTCTACAGGCACATTCGTTTAATCTCTCATTAATACCTAAACTTATTTTTTTTCCCACTGATCTTCTAAGAACAGTTCAAAGACCACAAACAAATGTCAATCTGCTTCCTTACCCTTTCTCCCCGTGGCCCTTTGTCTCCTCTAGGGCCCTGTTGGAAGAAAACAGAACTCAAATGAGTTACCATGGAAATTTTCCAGGATGTTACAGGGAAAGAGATACATTAAGAATAACTAGTGTACATGAAAAGAGGGAAAAAAGACTGCATATATGGGTCTATACCCATTTTCCACAGAATATTCTTTTCCCTCAATGTCCTGCTGGAAACTGATTAGTTACTACCATCACTACATCAGTTAAAGTACCACTGCACAGAAGTACTTCCATGGTTTGTTTCATTCTCTGCTGAATAGGCTGTAGTCTTACAACAGTGACTTTCCAAAATAAAATGGAACCTACTTAGCCTTTTAGACTTGTATGGCTACTGCTGTACTGTTCAGTTCACAAAACTTTTCCAAAGGAACTCTTGTTGAACAAGAATCCTTTCTTGATGCAGTTTGGTTCTTGGTATGCTTAGCTCTGCTCTTGGAGAAAGCAGCTTAAATCCAAAATTTGAGTTTACCATGGTGTTAAGATATTGCACCCACTGTTCCCTCCTTTCTACTTCTTACTCATGTCATTGCAACTGCTCTTCTCAGTGAACACTGGAAATAATGAACTTAGTCAATATTCTGTCATCCAGCATTCCACAAAGTATTACCCTACACAGGAATATCTGATGTCATCTACATTTCCACACAAGAAAAACAAAACTGCTTACCTTGCGCCCTGCTGATGCCTGGAAGAAATAAAGCAGAGAATTAGAAAAAAATATATAGAAATTATCCAAATATTTTAAACTAAAATGATGTGCAAACTCAGACTTACAACTCTACAGTTTTTGTCAGCACAATACCTTTAAGTATGCCCTATGCTTTTTAAATTACTAGGAAGGCTAGGAGTTTATTATACAGTGAAGATACATGTACATATATTAGAACATCCTGTGAAATAATTTTGTACTTACTAGAGCCTACAAATACAACATAAATGGAAATCACACCTGAGTTCTTCCATAATCCTTCTGTGCAACAAATTTAGCCTGGAAGACTGGCCTGAAAGTAGAGTCCCCTCCAATCCAAACTGCCAGGTATAATGTCCAAACACCACTGCTCTGTCAGTTTCCCCTCATGATCCTTACACCTATGAAGGCAGTCCCTTAAAAAGGCCAGCCCACTGGAGAAATCGGGGTGGGTACCTCTCCAGGCAGTCCCTTCAGGACTGAACTGGTATCTTCCCAGGGATGCCTTGGGAATTAAGGTTAGTAAATACTGCCCCAAAGAGGTAGTCTAGCTTGTTAATTGACATTAGCGTTAGGTATTAGATTTAAAAAAAAAAAATCATACTGACCTCACTCACATCTGCAGAAAAAAGAGGGAGAAAAAAAAAAGATAATTAGAGTGTGGATTCAATGGTTTAAAAGGTTTACATTTCAGTGCTTTTAAATACAAGCGAGATTCTGTTGATTTTCTTGATGCAATTTCTCTCTTAATGCCATTACCTCAAACTGTAAGAACTCACAGCCATGATCACTGTATTCTTCCAGTTCAAAATGGATTTGTTAACGAAGCAAAAAGTAGTAAAGAGATTTTCTAAAAATCTTGCTCTAAATATGCTTAAAAATGTGTCTCTGGGAATATACAAAATGTATATTCAATATATACATATTTTCACAGATGTGTGCATGCAACAGACAAATAAACCCAGGCATGACATGTGTGAAGATACTAATTGGAAGTAATTTTAAATGTTAATATAAATTGCCCCTCTCACTTTTTATGGGGAATGGTTTTACTTACATACATTTCCAAAATTTCCTGTAAAATGTCATTGTGTAGAAAAGAGAACAGTTTGAAGCTGTTATGCACCACATGTTATTTACTGCTGTGGTGGTTTAACCCACGATAGCTCCCAACAGCCAGTCGCTCACCACCCATGACAACTATGAAGGATGCTTTCATTAATTAGTTGGAGAAATCAATTATTTAAGCCTGTTTTCCAAATTTCAAGCAGTGAATGATGTATTTTAGCTGAAACATAAAAACGCCTTGCACTTCCCTTCAATGCCAGCCATATGACATCTCACTAGCTCACAGGCTGCTGGGCGTGTTTTTCACCCCCACAGGATGTCACCTGGGCAATGTCTTATCACAGTGAATTCAAAAAGGGAAGAACACTGGAACGCAAAAACATCTCCAAGCACCATCACGGCAGAATAAAGACTGCCTTTAGTAGCTCAACACAAAATTTTAAAAGCGACTGCCTTCAGGTGATGATGACACAGGCGACAACACTGTCTTACTTCGGGGAAAAAAAGCATGGGCGCTGGGGACGGCGGGCCCTCTCCCGCACCTCCCGGTGTCCTCGACCTGCCGACAAAGCTCTGGCGATAGCGCTCCTACCGCCGCCCGTCACCAGGGGGAGGAAAGGTGCCCGGGGGGTGGCCCCGGGAGCGACCCGCAGCCCGCTGGGCCTCAGCCAGGGCCCCCGCCCGGTCACAGCCGCACCGCGAGCCCTCGGGCCCGCTCCGGTCCACGGCCA
>VXAV01000481.1:89793-104448 GCA_013399715.1 Alectura lathami | reverse complement strand
CGGGCCCCCGTCTCCGGAGGGGGCGAGGAGGGGGCGAGGAGGGCGCGTCGGGCTCCGCTTCCATCCCCCAGCTCCCTGGGTGCGTGTCGACGAGCAGGCGGATCGGGCTCACACGACCCAGCGAGCCGCAACAGGCCCCGGCGCCGGCGGGGGAGCCGAGGGGGGCGAGCGGGAGGGCTGCTGCCTCCTGCCCGCCTCTGGGCGAAGGGTTCGGGTTCGTCTGCTCGGCAGCCCAGTGCGGGAGGGTGCCGGGCTGTATCCAGCCCTCATTTGTAAGCTGCCCCGTTTGGAAAAAGCGTGGGAACTCTGTCCCTGGGTGTGCATCTGAGGGAGGACCCCACAGGGGCTGTGTCCCGGGGGGACAGGCTCAGCAGCCGGGTGCTGGGGTGAGCCCACTGCACCTAGGCCAGAGAGCCAGCCTCAGGCTGCCTCCGCGTATTGCGCTCATGGCTGTCACCATGGGGAATTAAACCTGTAGCTGGGCTGAAGAGCAGCATCAGCAAGAGGTGGTCTAACAAAGAAGGTGTGACCACAAAATAGGAGCCCAAGAGATGATGATACAAAAGCTTTGATAAAAGTGTACCGCCTAAACAATACATAAGCACTTTCAGATTGTATCGTTTGTGTGAATGGTATCAGTTTAAATCAAATGGGATTTAAAACTGAGCTGGGCAGCAAGGTTAACTACTTTAAGTTTACACCAGTATAAATCTCAAATAGCTCACTGAGCTTCAAACAAATTGAAATAATGATTGAAATTGGACCCAGAGTGCTAAGGCTCAAGTCCAAGAATGAGTATTTCCTGACACTTCCACTTCCAGTGAATAACAGTTTTTTAGTCTCGTCCTTTGATATCAATCATTTGACTCTATAGCTGGGTTTTTCCACATTTGGACAAATGAATTCTGTCTCTTGCATCAGCGGCACATTCACTGAGTGCTTATAAAAATATTCAGAGTATTTTGTGATGAAATCTATTCCAATTGCTTATATATAATGCCAAGCAACTATTGCTCACCTACTTGAATGTATATTTTCAGTAAATGGTAGCACTTCTCTACTAATGGAATTTTCTGGAGGTGCAAGAGCGTGGACAGATATCCTGCCCAAACCAAACTAAACCATGTCCCTCCATCCTTCCCCTCAAATTTCACAAAGGAAATCCACCTCTCAAAAGAGGAAAAAAAAAAAAAAAAAGCGCTCAAAGACAGGAATTTCAACTACCTCTCCTTCTACCATGAAGCAAATGGCTGAGATACGTAGCCAGAAGCTCAGCAATGCAAAAAGCTGTTGATGCGATCAACTCTGGTTTCCCAAGCTTCGAAAAACACATTTTTGGTGTGCTCCCACCTGTTCAGGTTTGGAGCACACAGTTAAGGATTCCCTTGCCTAGAAGAAAGAAAAAAAGGAGATGGAGATACAGAACAATATTTCGTTGGTATGGCTTTTTCCCCTTGACTGTAGGTCTCTGTCAAAAACACACTGTGCTGAAAAACCCATAACTGAATTTCTGTAGGACTGGTAGCGTTGACATCACTGTCGTGGATCTTCACAACCTATGCAGCCCTTGGTCATTTTCTTCACTAAAACACATCCATAGTCTCTTTCCATATTTTTGAAGAAAGATGAGGAAGTGAAAAGAGGAGTCTCTTTTCGCCTCTGCCATCAACACTAATTCAAGCAACGCTAAACGATTTTAGGGGAAGTAACAAAGGTCTGTTTCGTTGACAGCTCTACAAGGTATCTTTACGAATACTGTCACAGCTTCCATTGTGAAGGTGGGTTACGTTGCTCACCTACTCTGTCTAAGCAAGCAAAAGTCATCTTAGAAACTTCAGAAAAAAAAATCAAAATATATCCAAAAAAGGGAGTGCTCAGTGGATCTGGATCTGTAAGTGCAAACTTGGAGAATATTTTTCCTCAAAATACAGTTATTGCAGATGGTGCTATCATCTTCTAGTACATGAACTCCTAAATTAACAGAAGTACTATTACAGCTTTTGGAGCCATTAGCGTAACACGTGATTTGATCAGCCAACTTTAACAAGGAAACATCTGAAAACTCCTTGTTCCTTTGCATCGTATTTAGTTAAAAGAACTATTTCACACTGAAGCCAATATTGCCTATGGCACAATTTAAACTGAAACCAATGATAATAAAAAATAACCTTTGAAAAAATTTGTTGTTAAGTCAAGCTTTGAAAGAGATGACTCTCCAGGTGATGTCAAAGCAGATTTGTTTCTTGTAATTTTGAACAATTCATTAGAATGCAGACCTGAAATTCTGAAAGCTGTAACTTTTTAATGCATACACTGTGAAGCATTTGCCTTGTGCACTCCTTCAAAATGTATCAGCCATGCATCCATCCAAACTGTTTAATACTCTTTGGCCAGTACCGTATTACAAGAACACATGGAGCAATGCCAGATCTTGGAGAAAGAGTCTGCATCTTTTTAGGCTCTCTCCAAATCTCATACCCCAAGGCGGGTAGCTGGGTCTGGCATGCTCTCAGAACCCATTCTCCTCAGGCTGATATGACTAGGACAGCCACGGTATTTGTGGCTGGTGCGAACAGTAACTGATTTCTTTGCATCTACTCCAACACAAAGCTTCACACATTTATTCAGATAACGGATACGTGCCCAACTACGTAGTAGTAAAACATGACCCACAAAGCTGCATAAGGGATGTGATTTCTCAGAGGCAGATAGATTCTACTTGGTGTCTGCTGTGTGCACATATTAGCTTAATACAGCTAACTGGAGTTAAGATGCTTATGATTCTCAGCTAGGTTACAATCAGTCTGTTGCTCTGAATAACGAGGAGACTAGTGCTTTGTCAGTGGAGAAAACACAAACACCGTACAGCATATCTCCCTCCCTGCAATTCGTTGTTTCGTGTTTGCTTTTATCTTCCTGACTGCTCGGTTAAAAAAGCAACAAAATCCAGTTGTGCTAAGCCCTCATAGGAATGTCCAGAGGAGAGATGAGAGACTTTTAGGAACTTCTACCGGCTATCTGCGCACCACGTTGAAGGACCAGGTATGCAAAGATCCTGTGGCACAGGTACATAAAAAGTCATGACTTGGGCTGGTCCATGGACGAGCATATAGAGGGATTTTGTACAGTGCCACTGAAAAGGGTGGAAGGAGGAGCTCTGTTCTTTGTGCAAACAACCCGTAGCCCTTGACTTCCTGGATATTTGAAGACAGTTCTTTCAGCATCGTCTAAAATGGCTTTTGAGAATAGTCCAGCAAATTGACTTCTAATGAGAAACAAATAGGTTCTACATGAACAGCTGTAGCAGCTGCTGCCTTTAGTTTCTGTTCCCTGGGGGCTGAAGACACTTGAAATAAATAATGATTTGTTGTTTTCAGCGAGAGCAATGGTGGATTCTCAAGAAGGAGCTGCTAGTAGGCAGAGGGAAGAGAGCTGCAGCTCAGCAGCACATGGAGGAGCACTGGTAAAGGAATCAGTAGGCAAATTTAATGGAAAAATATCCTCAATTATACTGAAGTCAAGACAAAAGAGACGATTACTGAAAGCTGCTTCACTGAAACTGAGATGTCTAGTTGTCCTTCTCAAATGTATGACTTCTGCAGTCACAGTCACTGAGCTTTCAGGCTCCTGATTAAATATTTAAAATGTATACTGTTCTTTCTTTCTTTCTTTCTTTCTTTTTCTTTCTTTCTTTCTTTTTCTTTCTTTCTTTCTTTCTTTCTTTCTTTCTTTCTTTCTTTCTTTCTTTCTTTCTTTTTTCTTACTTTCTTTCTTTCTTTCTTTCTTTCCTTATATCCTACTTTCTTTCCGTTGCTCTGCTTTTTTCTTTCTTTTTTCTTTCTTTCTTTTTCTTTCTTTCTTTCTTTTTCTTTCTTTCTTTCTTTCTTTCTTTCTTTCTTTCTTTCTTTCTTTCTTTCTTTCTTTCTTTCTCTCTTTCTCTCTTTCTTTCTTTCTTTCCCTTGCTTTTCCTCAAAGGTTAAATATTTAGGAATTGAGGAAGTCAAAACAAAGGTTTAGTCCACATATTGATGGAAGACTGAGTTGTTCTTTACTGTAGCCACATGATTTATCAGGCTTAAGTAAATTTCGGATGTACAGCCTACTTTTAAGATCATTATCAACTCAGTCTATTGGTCTATGACACTGAAGATTATCCTGTGAAGTAATGCAATAATTAAGTACTACTTCAATTTACATCTGAAAATTAATTTTATAATGATTTTTGGACTTCACCTCCCTTCCATTTAAGCAGGTGTATGTCTGCGCTGCAATTATAAAAAGCTCTCCATGCTAGCTCTGATTCTCTTCTCAAACAAATAGTAGGATAGAAACTCCCATTGCCTTCAGTAACGGCAGAGCCAGACCACTATTCACAGTAGTTGCAAACCTCACAAGCTTGGAAAATGTCACAAGTACTTAAGCCATATCATAACATTTTTTATGTTTTTATTTGCTTTAACCATCTTTTGTTGGCCTATTCCAGCACTGGAATTTTGGTATATGAACATTCGATTCTCATCAAAAGCAGAAAGCAAATTGATATCAAGGCAGGTAGTCCTTTTACAATGGTCATCAGTCCCAGTGAATGCCAGTAGAAGCAAGCTAAAGTGATGCTGGTGAGAATGCTCTCCCTTTATGAACACAAATCTTAATGATACTCCAAATAAGCTGACAAGTCTCTGATGTGGTGTGTTCTCATATGTAAAGTTTTACTGTTGCTAATCAGCGGATTGCTTAAATGGAGATCAAATAACAGAATTCAAAAAGTTCTGTTGCATCTTTATGGCATAGCACTGTGAATTGGCAGCTATGGAGGCCTCACCTTTTGAGGACCTTCAGAATTACTTTTCTGTTACAGACAGAAAAAAAAAGAAAATGAAAATGCAATTAATCACTTTCAGCAGATGTGAATAGATCCATTCCTTCGTGGCCTTGACTTGGAAGTGATGAAGTCAAGGACTCAGAACTACATGAATAAAATGAGCACTGAAAATATAATACAGAAAAATCAGTGGAGTAATTGAAAATAAGCAAACATGGTCATGGACTGTACTTGGTTAGTGTGAAAATGTGTTTGCACAAAAGGTTCTGGAGGGTATTAGATCAATTTCTAGTTATTACTGGATACACTTCTAGCAATCAAAATCACTCAAGCAATATTACAAGAGGCTGCTAAATCATTGGCAGCTTGCCTTGAAATTAACTGCCGAAAAATTTTGCAGCACAGTTAGAAAAATAAATAATAATAATAATAATAAAATGCAATTATACTGTTTGTAGCTGGTGGAAAAAGAATTAGTCTTTTTGTCTTCAGGTCCTGAATTTTGATGAACATGAATAGATGGTAGTTTTCTGTGTCAAGTGATAATTTCCAGCTACAAGAAAGAGTGCATAACTGATAATTTAATGGAAAGAAAACTGTCTCAGTGAAGGAAGCGCCTTCAGCCTACTCCTTCATTATATGGGCACCACTCGGTATGCACGCTGACAGTCTAACACAAGCCGCAGTGCAAGTGAAGGCTTGTTTCAGACAGTGCACATCACTAAACTAGCTTCTGAGGCGGCTGAGTTCCCACAGGCAGTAGGTGTAGTTTTCAGACACATCTGAATCCTGCTTTGAAAGATGAGGCAGCATCCAGTTATTAGCCAGACTCAGAAACAACATTACCCTGTCAGCCCAGGCTTTTCCCTGATTTTTCCCTGACGTTAAAACTTTTCACACCTTGTCATCCCACAGAAAATAAATAAAAAATAAAAAATAATTCTGCATGGGTCTGAAATGCTTTTGTCTCCTACAACAGCTATGGACAGATGTCTGTTATGTGTGGTTAGAACCTCTCACTCTGGAGTAGGGATGCAGGGGAAGTCATCAGAGGGCTGATTACTTTTGGATGTCCTTCCCACAGCTTTCTGCTCCCCATTCATTCTGCTTCCCCAATTTCATGAAACTAGCAGAATTTAAGTATCTTTGTGGCTTCTTCCATCATTTTAACTGCGGTAGGCTATAAAGGGAAGCAATGGGTGGGCAAACAGGGAGAACATGTTCCCTTACAGAGATCTGTCATGCTTTCAGAACAAAAATCCATTTGCTAAATGTTGCTGACACTGCTTAGCACAAAATACCTTCTTAGTATTACCTTTCCTTGTTAGTAAATAAGATATATACATATATCTTCTAAATTAAAAGTACAGAACTGCATTTGACAGTTGAAAAGTTGTTCATTAAAAACAAAGCCTATAAATTTTTGCATGGATTTCAGGTTTTCAGTTCTTATTTCACCAAAATAACAATTGCTCCTAAAGTAAGGTCTGAGCAGGAGCAGAGGCTCACTTATTAGAGATCCAGAAGTAAACAATGACCATGTTTACACCTGGGGAAGTGTATCACAGCACACCAGAGTTTTACTGGTGCAAGAGTCACACTACTAAAAATGGCAGGACTTTGGCTCTCATTCTCAACATCTTTGCCAAAATTAGACCGAGTAAAGCAATGAACACCTTTGCATTCACTCCCTGTGGTATCAGTTTCATACTTTTCTGCTCTTGGTTTTCAACTAATTTTGCTGTTTCACTTTCCACGGCTTGGCTTACCAGTTAATCAAATTTCGTTCAGAAATTTGTCTAATAATTTGCGTGATAAACCTGTCACATACACCAATATTCAATTTTCAGGTCATTGATATTGAATCATAGAATCATAGAATGGCTTGGGTTGGAAGGGACCTCAGAGATCACCTAGTTCCAACCCCCCTGCCGTGGACAGGGCTAGTGGACAGCCACTAGCTCACTAGATCAAACTGCCCAGGAACCCATCCAGCCTGGCCTTGAACACAGCCAGGGATGGGGCAGCCACAGCTTCTCTGGGCAGCCTGTTCCAGTGCCTCACCACTCTCTCAGGGAAGAATTTCTTCCTGATGTCCAACCTAAACCTCCCCTCTTTCAGTTTTAGCCCATTGCCCCTTGTCCTACCATTATCCACCTGTGTAAAAAGTCGGTCCCCCTCCTGCCTGTAAGCTCCTTTCAAGTATTGGAAGGCCGCAATGAGGTCTCCCCGGAGCCTTCTCTTTTCCAAGCTGAACAGTCCCAACTCCCTCAACCTTTCCTCACAGGAGAGGTGCTCCAGCCCTCTGATCATTTTGGTGGCCCTCCTCTGGACCCGCTCCAACAGCTCCACATCCCTTCTGTACTGGGGGCCCCAGGCCTGGACACAGTACTCCAGGTGAGGCCTTCCAAGGGCAGAGCAGAGGGGGACGATCCCCTCCCTCTCCCTGCTGGCCACCCCTCTCTTGATGCAGCCCAGGATGCCATTGGCCTTCCTGGCTGCAAGAGCGCACTGCCGGCTCATGGCCAGCTTTTCGTCAGTCACAACGCCCAAGTCCTTCTCCGCAGGGCTGCTCTCAAGGAGTTCTTCTCCTAGTCTGTACACAAAAAGGGACTCAGTCCATATTTGCCAACTTAACAGAGCTTAGATTGCCTCATTTCAAAGGCTCATTAAGCTTTCAGATGATTTCTTAATTTCATGCAACAAATGGAGTGTTTGTAAACAAGCTATATAAAAAGGCAGCATGAAAGTATTGGCCATAAAACCAGCACTCAAGCATTTAGCTTCATGTGAAGCCACCAATTTACCGGTAAACCTCTGGCAATTTACCTCCTGGGTTTCTGTTTCTTCTCTTTCATAATGGTTGTAAGAGCCTTCATTTACATGACTTACAGTTGTGTGATGCATGCTAATAGCTTCATGCTGGCACAGGTCTTTGAAGATAGGAAGTTCAACAACGGTGCTAAATATCCTTCCTTTAGTCAGCCCCGCCTTAATTTCAACTGGCGCAGAAATGTTACTGTTTTGGCACAAGCAGAAGATGTTGCTGAGCTCTAGCGCCAGTCTGAGTTGAGTTCATTCACTCAGCTTTAACTACATCTGGGCATTACGTCTCACCAAGTAGTTATTACTTCAAGAACTGTCCTTCAGTTATCACCTGCATGCTTCTGTTGCACTGTTTACCACTGTTGTGTGTGACCCTTGAATTTCATCTGGGAATCTATTTGTAAGCAGAATACTAGGCCTTATATATCGCTGAGCTGGTGTAACTATGAGCGTGGCTGCGAAATGGCATTCTCACTACCTGAATTCAACTGTGGATATCATTCAGAATTTCGGCCTTCTTCACACCGGGAAGGTGTGTGCAGAAGTTGTCTGGCCTTTAAAGTGCCACTTGGAAGACTCCATCTTGATGGGCAGCTCTATGGCTGTCAGTGCTAAAGAAACTGGAGGAGAATTTGTGGCTGAATATGGTTCTGACAACCTGAGACACTAATTTTGAACCACAGCAAAGTGGTTGTGCTCTAGCTGATCTCTTTATTTCTTGCATGTATTTCTTAATGAGTTGGCCAGAAACTGAGTACGTATTGTCACTTGTAGAAACTTTACCAGTCAATAAGGCTGTAAAAGAACTAGAGTAAACAGGAAGCCCCTGTCTTTAAGCCCTAATTCAAACAGCATGTGTGAATTGAGCCAGCTAACAACTGTTCTGCTATACGATCATGCTGATCAGAGATTTGCAGAAGCCTGTTGGGTAGGCAGAATGCAAACACATCCTGCATTTCATTGCGGTATGGATGACAAAGTGCAGGAAGAAATGCAGAGATATTGTAGCTGAGGGCAGGAGGTGGCTTAAGACAACCTTTCTGTGTTCCAAGTTTACCTGTGTAAGTATGCATGATATGATCTGTTCTTAATATACAGCCCTACAGATCACCACCTTTTGAAGAAAGCAGCACATTAGCAGTGTTCATAGTTACTGGACTTGCCCCAGAATGACTAAGTGTTTCAGGACTTGTCCCATAATCCTTCGTTTTCTAGCTAACCTGGATTCTTGTATCCTTTCTGCACTGCACACAAGTGTGTAATAAGCAGTGTTGTGTAGGCTTACCCAGGTAGTGCTCAGGCAGTGGTAGCCTGGAAAGGGGAGAGAGGGAGAGTGAAGAGCTTTGTGAAATGGCTGCTGTTCATCCTGCACCAAACATCTGCCTCTCTCCTGATGGGCCGGGAGCTGCAGCTGTGTGCCAGCTGCAAGAGAGGCAGGAGCAGTGTGCTGCGTGGGAGAGACTGCAGCAAGGCGTGAGAGGAGCTGTGCTAGCAGACAGCTGGCTCTGCAGGGCATGGGTACCCACACGGCAGCGAAATGGGAATCACTTCCCACTTTATGTTCTTTGTGAGCTACTCATGCAGCTGGTCTAAAGAGGTAATAATGGAGAGCTGCAGGCCCTGGGTGAGAAGCGGTCTGACTTCCTCCAGCCTGTAGAGGAGATTGTTCTCTTTCTTAGAGCTCTTGTGTATCACGGCTGTGAGCCATTAGAATAGTTTCTTTGCCACACTGTGTGCCCTTTGATGGCACACACCATCCTTGGGCTAATATACTCTGTAGTCACAGTAATTACCAAATGGAATGTGGAGCCCTCCCTTATCTGTTGTCCCAAGTCTTTGCATACAGTGAAATCACAAGTGAACTGGTGCATACAGGTGGTTTAACAAGGGCTCTGGCACTGGCTGAGCTGCAGTCGGCGTCTCTGGGCAAGATAAAGAAATCTGTGACAAAAAGGAGAAAATGAGATTACTTTATCCCTATTCCTTTAACGGATAAGGTAAATTCTATTAGTTTGCATTTCATGTGAACTGAATGTGTGCATGTAGGCAATACTGTGAACAGTGGATATGCAACAAATCTTGAACTGCTGATTTGGTTGTGTGCACGGGTCTATATCTGTTTCTGTCTAGAACTGTGTAGCTGTCGAGATTCATTGTATTCTTTATGAGAGGGGGGACCTGCATCTGTGCTTTATAGAACTGTTTGGTAAGTAAACGTATGTCAGTCCTAATGAGATTATGGTTTTGCTGTAGCATCAGTACCAGAGCAGTGCTCTCTGTTACACCATCCATTTTCTTTTGGTATTTGTATGGAATTGCCAGGCCTTTTTT
The DNA here is from genome assembly GCA_013399715.1 of Alectura lathami. Lineage (NCBI taxonomy): Eukaryota > Metazoa > Chordata > Aves > Galliformes > Megapodiidae > Alectura > Alectura lathami. The sequence goes on along the minus strand of VXAV01000481.1, from coordinate 94,469 downwards.
CTGAACTGGTCAAAGGCTACTTTTTGATGTACTGAATTCAAAATAATAATAAAAAAAAAAAATAAAAAAAAAAAGTTGGGATGAGAAGTGGGAGTTCCGCATAGTTTGTTCTGCATCAGCCTGTGTCTCTGTGAGAATGCAGTTTGGAAATCTAGGAATGAGGCCATGTTCCCTCCTTATGTGTAATGCAGCAACAATCACCCAGCGTGGTGACTTTGTCTGGACTGAGCTCCCTGTGCTCAAGGAACTGAGGATCTGACCTTTCTTTTTTTCTTTTTTTTTTTTTTAATTTTTTTTCTCCAGCAGATTAGGTAGAATGAAACTCTTGACTATTTGCCTGGTAAAGATTCTAAAGCAGCGGAGAAATCATGAGTCAGAATAGGCCTAAGGAATGTTTTCCAACCCAAATAGTTTATGTAAGTTAAGTACAGCCTGAAGAATGGGGGCAGGGAGGGAGATGGGCCGGCTCAGACATTCTTATGATTTCAGCTGCAGTTTTTTTGGGTCTTGGGGAGGAGTTATTTTCCTTAACCCTCTCATTAGTACTTGAGCATCTGAATCGCTAAAGGCACAGAAAATCAATGTATATTTTTCTACAAGAAAAAATTTTATTACTTCATTATTTTACTACAACAAGAGGCATATTTTCATGAAGAGAAAGGAGAATATATACCAAATAACTGACATGGGGTTTCTGAGAAGGAACATAAAAGCTTCCTTCGTGTACACTAGTTTTAATCTGGAGTAACTAGTAAATCCTTTTTTTTTGCCTTTTTTTTTTTTTTTTCAGAGTGACACAAGTTTGAGTAATCAAAATTATTTATATAATCATGCATTCTTTTACATTTGCTGATGTCTGTATTTGTAGATTAATACTGTGGGCAAACCTGCGCATGGCAGGGGGATTGGATCTAGGATGATCTTTAGGGTCTCTTCCTACCCAAGCCATTCTGTGATGCCATGATTCTATGATTCTGAGAACCAGCTACTCTATGTATTCCAACCTATAAGCTGAGTGAAGGAATCACAGCAAACATAACATCTGCTGATGTGCATTACTGCCGGCTACCTATACATTCACAGCAGCCTGTACACAGTGGTATACTGCCACAGTATTTTTTGTTCTTTTCACCTTTCTGTCTCCTGTCTTCCACCGTTAAAAAAAACCACCCCGAACAGCCTTGTCTGGCTTTTGTTTCCACTGTGCTCTGGGGAGCTGCTGCAAAACTATTTTGTGGTTTGCCTTGATGCAGTGCAGCTGTTAGGAAGTACAGTATCTGCCCAGCCCTCTGAAAGCTCTGGATAGCTGCAGCCTTCCCTGCCTCCTTCCTCTCACCAAAGCTGCTTGCAGCTCCTAGATTTCAGTATCCAGGCAGAACAAGGTCATCCTGAGTATGAATCTTATTCTGGAGTGCGGTAAGAGGGCAGGGAGAGAGAAGCCACTGTGAACCTCTGATTGTTACAGAAAAGTGAGAGGCAGTCATCACTGACTGCTAATAATCACATTTAAGCCACTTGTCACTTTCCTGCCACCCTTCAGAAGAAGAGAAGGAGGAATAGTCTCAGATGGAAGTCTGAGCAGAAGTGGTCAGCATTGTGCTTTGGTTCACCTGAAGTGCAGAGGGCTTCAAATAATGTAGGGCTGAGGTATCTGCTTGGTTAAAACCCCCTTTTGATAACGAAACCTGTGTGTTTTCCCACTTCTCTCTTTCTCATCAATGCTGTGCAGCATATCGCAGGCAGTTAGCTTGCAGCATATAAACATGGACACCAAAATTGAAAGCTCAGAGAAGGGCACACCCTTTGGTCAGCATAATGACCACTTACCTTTCAGTGAAATCCACGACTCAGGGTTTTTTTAACCAGACACATTAAAGAACTAAATATATCTGTGATGTTGAGATATGTATGAAAGGCAGCTGGGGAGGACTGGTTGAGCCATAGTTTTAATCTGGCTGTGGCATCTAGCAGCCCTCTCTTATTAAACACAACATCCAATGAAACTCTCATTTTAGGCTTCAGTGGCAATTCAATCATCTTAATTGCGTTGTGTGCACTGCACTTCTTGGACAGTATCGTCTGTTCTTTCAGCTGAGTGAATCTTCCTATTCACAGCCAAATATATATCTATATTACTGTCTGTATGTTCCCTAACTCCTCAAAAGATAAATTCTCTGCCCCCAAACCTTTTATTTTAGAGTACATTTTAAAGCCATTCCACAGGTTCTTATAATGAGTTTGCCAGGGTTCCCGGTTCAGGGTGAGATCCTGTGAATGAAACAGTGGATGAGGGTGGTGAGGTGCTGGCACAGGCTGCCCAGAGAAGCTGTGGATGACCCATCTCTGGGGGTACTCAAGGCCAGGTTGGATGGGCCCTGGGCTGCCTGATCCAGCAGGTGGCAATGAGCCCACGGCAGGAGATGGGAAGTGGTTGGGCTTTAAGGTCCCTTCCAACCCCAGCCAGTCTGTGATTCTGTGATTCCATGATTCTATGTTTTAGGATCTCAGTTTTGATAATACAGGTGACCCTTGGCTCAGTGTCTTCTATCCCCTATTCTCATCATGAGATTGGTTTAGAAGTCGTGATGTGAAATGTAAAGTACACACTTGGCCTTCTCTGTGCTCATTCCCTGTTTTTTGAGCATACACATTAGAGCTGAACTTGATTTGTTCAAATGTAAAGCTTACATTCATACTTAGTCACCTGACTCTGGGACCTGCAGCTAAAGAAAAATTCAAAATGCTTTTAGAACTGGGTTTAAATTATGAAGGCGCAAAGTGCCTCGCCTAACAGCGATCTGTCTGTCAAATTCAGTGGCAGTTCAGATTATCTCCATTCCTATAGCTTGGGGTAGGCTCACTCCTAGAGCTGCAGCATTTCAAGGCTTAAACCCTTTTAACCTCTCTACCTTGCTCTTCTCAGAAAGATCTCTGTGTGCCAGCTGGGCATAGCCCAAATGACCTTGGCTGATTACAAACACTTCTTAAAAAAAGACAGAGATACAATTTTTGACTGCTCCAATCCTCTTGTGCAGGTGAAAATAAATCATATATTTTATCTAGCAAAATATCAGAAAAGTGACTGTATTTCTCTGGAAATCATTTTGACAGAAATATCAGAAATGCGAAAATACCAGAAAAATAACATAAATTCTCTGGAAGACTGGATTCAGCATGTTGCTAGGGCTGGATGTAGCTTTATTTCATGCAGACTGGCTTTTAATGCACCTGAAGACTCATTGCTTAGATATGAGCTTGTGGAAATTGCTTGGAAAATCTACTGGAATGGGCATCCTCTGTTCACTGCATTGCATATCAGATGCACCTTTTCCTTTTAATTTCTTACTGCTCTGGACTAAATGCACTTGGACTGCAACTGCCACAAAACAGGCTGAAAACCTTATTTAGACTTCAATTTCCAAAGAAGAGCGTGGTCAGAGACACCTGTTTATGGCCCATGGACCTGGTGGTACAGATGCTTTAAAAGATTGTTCTGATTTCTATCAGCATGATCCTGAAGTGCTTTGGCAGGCAGTGCCTCGGAAAAGGAACTTGGAAGTACAAAGGAAGGGGAGAAAAGAAAAATAGGAAATAGTTTCATAATAAAGCTACCGATCCTGAAACGAGTGTGGCAACTTTTCCTTGAAACTGCTCCATCTGCGACCTGGAGCCCTGGCGTGGAGAACTTGCTGCTGAGCCACGTTTGCTTGTGTCTCAAGGAGGGGGCTGGAGAGCAGCGATGCGATCTGTTCCAGCTAGCTATCCATGTGGCACTGCTGCTGTTGCTGCAATAGGATTCTTTCATCATTACGTTCCTGCTCTGGGGCTCTACAGCCAGTCCAGCCCTCAGAAAGCTATGAGCTTTCGGAAAAAAAAAAAAAGAAAAAGAAAAAAGAGAAGAGCCTCCTCCTGCCCTCCCCCCGGTAGTGTGAACATGAAATGTCCATGAAATATGAAATAATATGTGGCAGTGGCCACACACTCCCCCCTGAGCAGGCAGGGGCTGTTAAACTAAGTTCAGAGAGGAGCAGTCTCTGGCTGAGCCCCGGATGGGCTGCGAGCCCTGTGGTGCTGCCTGCAGTACCTGGGAGACACACAGCCAGCTCTGTGGGCTTGTCTGACCTGGGAGCTGGAGTTCCCTCGGGGCTGGGGAGAGCTGGGCTCTGGGAAGGATTTACAGCCCACGGTGTGATGAGAGGGAGATTTCTGCGCTGGCTAATAGGGGAAAAGCTGGGGGAAAGCTCATGTGATTTTTCTCTCCCACGTGGTAGGATTCATGGACTGCAATCACATCCTGAACATGGCCTCCTGTGCTGTCTCCTTGGGGAATGGCTGACTTGTCCTTTTCTGACATGAGAAGTGCTGATGGATGTGTGGATTGACCCTTGCTGTTCCTGCTCACTCCTAGGACTTTGGTGATGCCTGAGAAGGGCCAGCCTCTGTTCTGTCTTGTGCCATGTCATAAAACTACAAGTGAGGCCATGCCTTAGTCTGTGCATATGCAAAACAAACTAAACACAAACGAAAAAGCAGTGAAAAATGTATTGTTTCTCTATATGCTAGAGCTTAATAAAATCTTCAGTGAACACATTGTAAATTAGCTGTGTCATAAATGTGCATGAGCTGACTGGTCATATAACAGTGACATACTTGTAGAGCCATCTACAAGTCTCTTC